>LPNX010816293.1:185049-206192 GCA_001517045.1 Pseudotsuga menziesii | reverse complement strand
CATTCCAAAAGAGAAGAGAACAAAATTAGATCCTTTAGGAAAGAAGGGCATATTTGTGGGATACTCTGAAAGCTCGAAGGCTTACAGAATATATTTCCCAGGATACAAGAAGATTGAAATCAGCAGGGATGTGACATTTGATGAAGACACAGCTTACAACAAATCCAGAAAGAGACCTACTGAAGAACCTGAAGAAGCAGAAGAAGAAGTACCCAGAATTCATGATACAACCATGAATGAAGAAGCTCAAGAAGAAGATCGAGATTTCGAGGAACCACAAAGACTTGTAGATCCACCTTTGGAGAAGAATCCTCATAAGAGGAAACCTGCTTGGGTACATGAACTTATCCAAGGTGCAAAAATATATGGGGCTCTAAAAGAGAATCACAGAGAGAGAAAGAGGACCAGATCCTGCTCCGGGTATGTAGCTTTACTATGTGATTTCATTGAAAAAGAACCTTCCAGTTATGAAGAAGCGGCAGAACAGAAAGAATGGAAGGATGCTATGATCAAATAATATCAATCGATCATGAAGAATGATGTTTGCGATGTTTTCCCAAGACCAGAAGGAAAGTCAATTGTAAATTCCAAATGGATCTACAAGATCAAGCATGCTGCAGACGGTAGCATTGAAAAGTATAAAGAAAGATTTGTAGCTCAGGGTTTCTCTCAGAAAGAAGGAATAGACTATGAAGAAACCTTTGCACCTGTAGCCAGATACACTTCCATCAGATCAATACTTTCTCTGGCTACAGTGATGAAATGGAATATACACTAGATGGATGTCAAGACTGCTTTCTTGAATGGTGTAGTGGAAGAGGAAGTATATGTAGAACAGCCACTCGGTTTTGAGACACATGACAGAGAGTATCATGTATGCATATTGAAGAAAGTCCTGTATGGTTTGAAATAGGCACCCAGGACCTAGTACGGCAGAATTGACAGCTTTCTATCCAGTTTGGGCTTTACCAAGAGTAAAGTAGATTCCAACCTTTACTACAAGGTTGAAGATGGCAACCCAGTGATGCTTCTACTGTATGTAGATGATCTATTTGTGATAGGTATGGATGGGTTGATTGCTGATACAAAGAGAAAGCTTGCTGCTGAGTTTGAGATGAAGGACTTAGGGATAATGCATTACTTTCTAGGTATGGAGGTGTGACAGAGTACAGATGGAATATTCCTTGGATAAGGGAAGTATGCAATAGAGATCCTGAAGAGGTTTGGGATGATGGAATGCAATGCTATGGCCACACCTATGGCATCGAACCTGAAGCTATTGAGTGATGCTTCATTAGATTCGGTTGATGCTACGATGTATCATCAGATGATTGGGTCATTGATGTACCTGACGAACATGAGACCAGACATTTTCTTTGCTGTGAACACCTTGAGCCAGTTCTTGACAGATCCGAGAAATGTTCACTTGATTGCTGCAAAGCATATTTTGAGGTACCTGAAGGCTACAGTTGATTATGGGCTCAAGTACGATGCAAATCAAAAGATTAACCTAGAGGGTTATGTTGATTCAGATTGGGCAAGTAGTGCCATTGATAGGAAGAGCAATTCAGGGTGTTGCTTTAGTATGGGATCAGGTGTGATATCTTGGTTTAGTAGGAAGCAATCCTGTGTGGCACTGAGTACAGCTGAAGCAGAGTATGTCATAGCTTGTTTAGCTAGTTGTGAGGTAGTATGGCTGCAGAAGCTACTGTCTGATATATTTGATCTCCAGTTGGATGCTACTTGTATACATTGTGACAACCAGAGTTGCATGAAGTTGTCAGAGAATCCAGTGTTCCATGGCAAGTCGAAGCATATCGAGATCAAGTATCACTATATCAGGGATATGGCACAGAGGGGAGTAGTGAAGCTCTAGTATGTTGTGATGGAGGAACAGATAGCTAATGTATTGACGAAGCCATTGGCTAGGATGAAGTTTGAGTACTTCAGGGAGAATCTTTTTGTTCTCCAGATCGAGTTTTCCTCCAAGAGAAAATGATGAGACCCATAGCCATTCTGACATGGTGAGAGGATTGGTTCCTTCCATGGTCAGATGTAAGGGCTGAGCCATTCTATCATGGTGAGAGGATTGGTTCCTTCCATGTCAGATATGAGTGTTGGCCATTCTGTCGAGTAGGACATATGTAAGGGCAACTGCCATTCTAGGAATGGAGGCACCTGGTCAGTTACTAGGACAACTCAGTCTAGCACTGAGAAGCCATTCTGATGTGATAGAGGGATTTGTTCCCACTTGATCAGATGTAAGGGCTGAACCATTTTGTCATGGCTAAATGATTAAGTTCCTTCCATGTCAGATGTGAGTGTTGGGCATTCCGACGAGTAGGTCAGATGTAAGGGCAACTGCCATTCTTTAGGAGAATGGAGGCACCTGGTCAGTTACCAGGTAGCTCAGTCGAGGAGGACTGGCAGACATTATGATATGATTCTTGGGATGTGTTCCCTCATGATCAGATATGAGTGCAATCCCTTCCATCATTGTGAGCAGGATGTGTTCCCGGCTGGGTGGATGTAAGTGCAGAGCCTTTCTTCGCATCATGTGTTGACCAGATATAAGTGTTGAGCCTTTCTTCGCATCATGTATTGATTAGATATAAGTGTTGTGCCTTTCTTCGCATCATGTGTTGATCATATGTAAGAGCAGTGCCTTTCTTCGCATCATGTGTTGATCAGATGTAAGTGTAGTATCTATCTTCGATCATGTGTTGATCAGATAGAGATGTTGAAGCCTTTCTTCGATCATGTGTTGATCAGATGTAAGTGCTGTGCCTTTCTGATATGATTATAGGATCAGTTCCTACATGATCAGATGTGAGTGATGGGCGTGCCTTTCTTATGAGTAGGTCAGATGTAAGTGTTGGGCATGCCTTTCTTCGATCATGTGTTGATCAGATGTAAGTGCAGTATCTATCTTCGATCAGGTGTTGATCAGATAGAAATGATGAGCCATTCTTCGATCATGTGTTGATCATATGTAAGTGCAGTATCTATCTTCGATCATGTGTTGATCAGATAGAAATGATGATGCTTTCTTCGATCATGTGTTGATCAGATATAAGTGCTGCAGAAGACCTACATGGAGGCTAGGCCTACAACCAACATGAAAAAGGGTTGGCTTTGTAGAACTTCTTGTGACAAGAAGAATCATGAGATAGCACCCGTGATGATCCAGATTCAGTGATGATAGCCAGTGATGATCCAGATCCAGTGATGATCTAGATCCAGTGATGATGATCCAACAGTGATGATCCAGATTGAGTGATGATCCAGATCTAGTGATGATGACCAGTGATGATCCAGATCCAGTGATGCTGTCCCATGATGATCCAGATCCGAAGACGAAGATGACTTGAAGACTTAGAATACTTGAGATGTATATGATGAGATGATCCAGCTGATATAGAGAAGAAGACCAGTGCTGAAAATTGTGTCAAAAGAATACCTTCCTAGTTAAGAGGGAGTGTTGATGTATTTGTAACTTCGGAATGTATTCATCTATGTATCTTATGTATTGTAACCCGATGTTTATTTTGGGATGTATCTATAATGTAATTGAGTCATATTATCATGCCCTGATGTTCTGATCGGGAGGATCAATAATGTAAACAAGTCATGTCAAGTCATAGTGAGTAACCCTCCAGTTGTCTAAGGGTTAAAGTCCCCGCAGTTCCGGGGCACTAGGGTTATTAGACTCTCCTAGTATAGGTCAGCCCTAGTAGGGTTTTATTCATGTCAGGATTAGTATAAATAGATAACTAGTTTCTCTATTTATCACACAACTTATCCACACTCAAGTGTAGCGCATAGTTGAGGAAGGAGAAGACACTGGGGCTAGATAAGAAGAAGATTACTGTTGTCGGGAGATCACTTACTGTTTTGGGGATTTTACTATTTTGGTGTTGATTCTATCTATGAGGAAGTTGTGGGGTTTTCTTCTTTATGGTTTCCCCAAGGAAAAACACTGTGTTCATTGTCTCTTGTGTTTGATTGCTGTACTTGTTATTCTCTCAATTAAAGATCCTAATAATGCTAGCTTAATGTTGAAAAACTAACAAAAAAGGGCTTCCGGTGGTTCATGCAAGCGTTTTTAGGCATGTTTTATGTGGTAACACTAGCCACACCTTCACAGTCGAGCAATATGCGAATTTGACCCCCATGTTCAAATATTTCACATTCACTTACTGAGCGAAACCCTAGTTTCCAAAATTGACCAAAAAAATGGTCTCTTGTCCATGGAACTAGATTAGAGGGCCTCCCTAGCACTATCTCGATGTCCTGAATCCAACAGAGCCGATGGTTCATCGATCCAAAGACCGGCCATCATTCTATTGCATGTTGAATCCCTACCTGGGAGAAACAAATTATCAGAGTGAAGGAGATAATTATCAGATTCAAAGAGATGTCCTTATAGGATCAACTTTGAGATTCAAGGAAAATCCAATAGACATATTACAGATAGAGTGGTAGATAATGGTCTTGGGATATAAGGCATGAGTCATGTAAGTATCAATATAATACAACAAATCCATTGTAGAAGTCTATTGAATTTATCAATATATCAAGCGCTCAATGTATCAAACTGCAAATAATCAATGAGACCATGAAACCAAAATATCTGACTACCACATACCTGACTACCTACCTGTGGTCATTCAACTAGACCATCGGGATTGTTAAATTTGAGCATATAGATCTGTAGACAAACACACAACTCACAAAGAAGATCTCACAATTTACTCATCCATTGAAGAATGAAACAGTGCAAAAGGCTTGCAGCTGTGAATGCTTTCATTAATAAAAAAAGTAATCCAAATAATAATTACAATGATGTAAAATGGCTTTAATAGCCACAAGCAATTCGAATCCACATGAGGAAGTTCAAATTGATGACTCTACTTGACTGTAGGTAACCAAGACTTGTCTAAATCACAAATGGAGTTCTAAAACACAACTAACTATTACATTTAGTATTAAATAATGGTTAACTGACTGTGGTAGGTGAGAAAAGCACCCCACATGTGTGCAATTAATTAAACCATTATTTAACTGAATGTAGAGAGCTAGAACTGAATGTAACTAACTCCTAACTTGGCTTGACTAGTCATCAACTGAAGTTAAGGACCCAGTAGTTAACTGTCCTTGTCTAAATCATAATCGGAGTTCTAAAACACAACTAACTATTACATTTAGTATTAAATAATGGTTAACTGACTGTGGTAGGTGAGAAAAGCACCCCACATGTGTGCAATTAATTAAACCATTATTTAACTGAATGTAGAGAGCTAGAACTGAATGTAACTAACTCCTAACTTGGCTTGACTAGTCATCAACTGAAGTTAAGGACCCAGTAGTTAACTGTCCTTGTCTAAATCATAATCGGAGTTCTAAAACACAACTAACTATTACATTTAGTATTAAATAATGGTTAACTGACTGTGGTAGGTGAGAAAAGCACCCCACATGTGTGCAATTAATTAAACCATTATTTAACTGAATGTAGAGAGCTAGAACTGAATGTAACTAACTCCTAACTTGGCTTGACTAGTCATCAACTGAAGTTAAGGACCCAGTAGTTAACTGTCCTTGTCTAAATCATAATCGGAGTTCTAAAACACAACTAACTATTACATTTAGTATTAAATAATGGTTAACTGACTGTGGTAGGTGAGAAAAGCACCCCACATGTGTGCAATTAATTAAACCATTATTTAACTGAATGTAGAGAGCTAGAACTGAATGTAACTAACTCCTAACTTGGCTTGACTAGTCATCAACTGAAGTTAAGGACCCAGTAGTTAACTGTCCTTGTCTAAATCATAATCGGAGTTCTAAAACACAACTAACTATTACATTTAGTATTAAATAATGGTTAACTGACTGTGGTAGGTGAGAAAAGCACCCCACATGTGTGCAATTAATTAAACCATTATTTAACTGAATGTAGAGAGCTAGAACTGAATGTAACTAACTCCTAACTTGGCTTGACTAGTCATCAACTGAAGTTAAGGACCCAGTAGTTAACTGTCCTTGTCTAAATCATAATCGGAGTTCTAAAACACAACTAACTATTACATTTAGTATTAAATAATGGTTAACTGACTGTGGTAGGTGAGAAAAGCACCCCACATGTGTGCAATTAATTAAACCATTATTTAACTGAATGTAGAGAGCTAGAACTGAATGTAACTAACTCCTAACTTGGCTTGACTAGTCATCAACTGAAGTTAAGGACCCAGTAGTTAACTGTCCTTGTCTAAATCATAATCGGAGTTCTAAAACACAACTAACTATTACATTTAGTATTAAATAATGGTTAACTGACTGTGGTAGGTGAGAAAAGCACCCCACATGTGTGCAATTAATTAAACCATTATTTAACTGAATGTAGAGAGCTAGAACTGAATGTAACTAACTCCTAACTTGGCTTGACTAGTCATCAACTGAAGTTAAGGACCCAGTAGTTAACTGTCCTTGTCTAAATCATAATCGGAGTTCTAAAACACAACTAACTATTACATTTAGTATTAAATAATGGTTAACTGACTGTGGTAGGTGAGAAAAGCACCCCACATGTGTGCAATTAATTAAACCATTATTTAACTGAATGTAGAGAGCTAGAACTGAATGTAACTAACTCCTAACTTGGCTTGACTAGTCATCAACTGAAGTTAAGGACCCAGTAGTTAACTGTCCTTGTCTAAATCATAATCGGAGTTCTAAAACACAACTAACTATTACATTTAGTATTAAATAATGGTTAACTGACTGTGGTAGGTGAGAAAAGCACCCCACATGTGTGCAATTAATTAAACCATTATTTAACTGAATGTAGAGAGCTAGAACTGAATGTAACTAACTCCTAACTTGGCTTGACTAGTCATCAACTGAAGTTAAGGACCCAGTAGTTAACTGTCCTTGTCTAAATCATAATCGGAGTTCTAAAACACAACTAACTATTACATTTAGTATTAAATAATGGTTAACTGACTGTGGTAGGTGAGAAAAGCACCCCACATGTGTGCAATTAATTAAACCATTATTTAACTGAATGTAGAGAGCTAGAACTGAATGTAACTAACTCCTAACTTGGCTTGACTAGTCATCAACTGAAGTTAACTGACCTTGGTTGGTTTCGGCACTCCCAGTTGCTTCCTAAATTGTAGGGATTGATCTAGGAGACTCCTAAACTTATGCGATCAAGTGCAATAAGTGGCAGTGAGCCTCAATTAGTGTTCCCCACACTTTGGTAACTGAAACATGTGCCCCAATTAGGTTAAGTTTAACCAATGGTGCTAATGACTATAAATAGACTGGATGGACTCCCGATTTAGACATGACTCACGATTTAGACATATGACCAAATTTGGACAAGGGAGGATTAATAATCCTAACAGGGATCACCTCTAATAGCAACGGTATCCTTTAGCCTCTCGTGCTCAGAGTAAGGCAACAAGTATCGTGACTTTGATGAGTTCTTGTTTGGCATTGTTTGCAGCTGGAGGTTTGTGCCAATAACTAAGCTTGTATAATGGTATACAATTTGACCTAGTCTATAATCTTCAAATACATAACCCTTTTTCTTTTGTGCATGGGAAACCTGTGTCAAATATTCCCCTTTGGTAATCATTGACCCAATTGGAAAATCATTGCCCTCAAAGTCGCTTAATGATACAGTGAGGGTCTGCTTCCCATCCAAGCAATGTGCCAGCCAGTAATCAGTGTGCCATTCATTGTCTCTCGGGGAAACCACTGCGTATATGTGCCATGCATAAAATAAAGTGCAGACCTAGGAGTCATCTAACTAAACACAACTAGTCGTCAAACATTTCAAAGTGATCAACCTAATAGTTGAACCTGGTTGTATGAGATCCGAAATGTGGTCATAGTCATGTGAAATACTTGACTGGACTTCCTCCAACTGGGATAATTCTGAGGTTATTTGTCGGCCAATGGGGAGTGATACACAATCCTAGCTTTCAACCCAATCTGTGGATTCACAGTTGTCCCATTCACCACTGCTACATGGATAACAAAAACAAGAGAGTTTTCTTGTCCACATTTCAACTATAGCATTGTCTGACATCCTAACTGAATGGAATGCATGAGTTCCTTGGACGGTCTTGCACTCATATAGGTGTGATCGATCTACATCGACCACCTACCAAAAATATCTATGTACATGTGCTTTTTGAGATGATTGGTCTTCTTGCATTCTAGCTCCCTGACCTATCACTGAAGAACACATTGCAACAATGGTCTTTGCATCTCGGATGAGCGAAATAGTTGTGAATTTCATCTCTTGCCTACATAATGAAGTCTTAATGCATGCACCTACTCCATCATGTTCCCCTTTTCCGTGTCTAGTCTCAAAATAGTTCCAAATATGTGGCACCTTGTTCCTCTTGTGGAGAATACACAACCATTGGAAGACACGGGAATTTTCAAATTGCCCCGCACAACCATCAGACCAAATCTAATGTTGTTCCATCTGTATATTGTTATCCTCCAAGTGTTTGTAGAACAATTGAAAGCTATGTTGTACAAATGCCAAGTCATGACACCTGTCATCACTTATGTAAAAGTGATACTCCTTCAATATAACCCTATTCTCTTCAGTACTATCTACCCCATGTCTATAGGTGATATGGACCATTATGCTGACCTGATCTAAGTGATAATATTGACTCTGAATCTTGTTTTGTGGTTGAAGAGTGTAGTTTTCTGCAAAATCAACCACTGATAATATAGTTCCAATAGGAAATGTATCCCTGCATGCTCTAAACTGCTCGTCTTGCCAACGAGCCACATGTACATGCTTTACATACTGTTGTGTCTTTTAAAAGAATTCCTCCATGAAGTTGCATACCAGTACCTGGTAGATCAATAATAAAGATGTACAGATCAATAAGTTGTTACATATATGAAGTAGCAATAGATATCAATAGGAAAAAATTACTATTCAGGAACTTGTTGCTAACCTGAGAGCTGACCAATTGTATTTTTTTCCTTTCATTCCCTCCATCGATATCATACGTGACATATTTGAATGACTGCAAGTTCACTTCATGTCTCCCAAGTTCATGCTCATCGGTGACATGTATGCATTTGTCCAAAAATTACATTCCACCACACCTTGGGCATGTCCCATCTACGCAAGGCCTTTGATAAAATGTGCAACCTTCTGTCCTTCTACACAAGATGCTATGGATAAATTCTCTAGATGACAACGGTGGCAATGTAGTTGAGCATTCCTGCACAAGAGTGTTATGCAAAACACGCAATATATGTATATATGTATCATAATAATAAGCATACTCAATGTGATATCGACAACAACATGTGTTACGAGTTGTGTTTATTTTAACATACCATGGTTTGCATTTCTCGAAGGATCTTTGGCCCAAGTTAAGTTCATTATGTTGATGCCTAAACCTCTCATATAATTCTATTTTGTCATGTCAAGAAAATGTTTATTGTGGGGCTCACGGTCTCTTGAACCCATTCTCAATTTTAGTACATCTTTTTGGTTGGATGAAGGTCTACTATTGTCACGCCAAAACTCTTGCACCAGTCCCTTTACCGCATCAATGAGCTTCATATCGGAGCATGGAAACCTGCCAACGAAGGACCAGACATCTATTTCACCAGATTCAAGCTATTCTCTTCTAAAACAATACCTACGGAGTGCTTTGATATCCAATCCTACAAGTTTGGATGTAGGCTTAAGAAGGCGAAGGGCCCTGGTGCTTTTGTTCACAATTGATTGTGATAACACACGACGAGCTGCATTGCGATCCTTTGAACGAGATTTCTTTCCAATATTACTAAATGCATCTACCAAACTTCTGACAACATAAGAACTTGGTTCAGAACTATTTATCATCTTTATCCTTAAGTTTTTCCTAACAACAATCATAGACCTAGATTTTAACAACGATATAAATAATCTACATTTATCTCCATCACATTTAGAATCAAAATAGTTGACAAGTATATGTTGAGCTTGATATGAAATACTGCATTTAGACAACATACCTTCAAGCGAACCAATGAGACTTTCATCGATTTGTATAAGTTTTGGAGTTCTTCGACGTGAAGTTGCTAATGGAGGTAGGGAGGTTGGAATTGCACCCTGTACCATATGACCCGGTCGGTCTGGCATTTGAACATGAGCTTCATGTCCTTCCGTGTCTTCCTTACGGTTGGATGGTGGAAATTATAAATCCTCTTGAGTTCTCTAAACAACATTGTCTTCTTTTAGCATACCTTTGGCATTCAATGTCTCTCTAACTTCGTCACTTGTATACCCACATTCATTTAAATCTGCAAAGGTTTCAGGTGGCCTTGATGTGCACCTACGTTTTACTCCTTGAATAGTGCCATGCACTGCTCATTCTTCTACTGATATGGTGACCGAAGACCCCTCGAGCAAATGTTTTTATCTTTCTTGATGTGGATTGGAAGGAAGAACTGTGGCATCCTCAACAATCAGAATTGGTGGAGTGTCCATAGAGCGTCTTCGATTAGTCATGTCATTTCTTTTCTTCTCTCTAATTTCCTCAAGGATTTCATTGGGTATCTGCTTCCTTGCTGATTTTCTTTCTCGATTGCGTGA
Organism: Pseudotsuga menziesii; assembly: GCA_001517045.1. Taxonomy (NCBI): domain Eukaryota; kingdom Viridiplantae; phylum Streptophyta; class Pinopsida; order Pinales; family Pinaceae; genus Pseudotsuga; species Pseudotsuga menziesii. The sequence goes on along the minus strand of LPNX010816293.1, from coordinate 195,559 downwards.
GTTTCCCATGACCACAATGATCAATGATATATATGGTTTCCTTTTCTAGCTCCACAACGGGAAACTACCTAGGGCTTGGTTTCTTTCTTGCTCAATTGTGTCTAGATACTCAAAATAGGGGGAATATTGGGAAGAATGTTGCCTTTGCTAGCTCCTCAATTCCAAGGAAAACAATGGTAGAGATGCTCTATGGTGCTCCTCAATGGGAAATTCCCCAAGCTTGGTAAATATCTTGAGTAATTGTGTCTACATACTCTTGAGCTACAGGGGAGATTGGGAAGAATCATATTGCCTTTGCTAGCTCCTCAATTGCAAGACAAACAATGGTAGAAATGTTGTATGGTGCTCCTCAATGGGAAATTCTCCAAACTTGGTTTCTTTCTTGCTCAATTGTGTCTACATACTCCACCACAGTGACCGAGTTAATGTTGCCTTTGCTAGTTCCTCAATTGCAAGGAAAAAAATGGTGGAGATGCTCTATGTGGCTCCTTGCTCAATTAATGGATTCTTTCTTGCTCAATTCATTCTTTATTTCTTGCTCCTCAATGTATACCATGCTCCAAGAAAAACTTAGAAACTTGTGGTGGAGATGCTTGATTCACAAAACAATTTTGTGTGATAATATTGTGAAGAAAAGAATGTTCAAATACAATTCTGTAACCTGAAATTGCGCGTAGATTGTCAAACCTGTGTGAAATGTGTTAGAATGTTTCTCGGATAGGGACTGCAATTGTTTATACTAAGAATAAACATGCATGCATTATGGTTAACAAAAATGGGGGCGCATTTTGGATACATAAAATGCGTGCGCGTTTTACTCTAATAGAATTTTGGACCATTTAAGAAGGTAGTTGCATGGCTAAGGGGTCATTCAAGGTGATGGAGGAATTAACAAGCACAACACTCCCTTAGTCTTTGCGCCTTAACATCCCCCCTTTCTTCAACCTAACCATATTGTTTTACAACTCTAGGGGTGTGTAATAAGGGGATACATGGGGGTATGTGTGTGAGAGAGAGATAGGTGAGGGGGTGTTATTGGTAATGGGATGAAGATGATGAAGATGATCATGATGATCATGGCAATGTTGATGATGATGATTGATGATCAATGATGATGGTGATGGTGATGATAGTGATGGTGATGATGGTGATGATGATGATGAGGAGGAGGAGGAGGAGGAGGACGATGACAATGATGTTGATGACGATGACGACGCTGGTGATTATGATGTTCTTGATGTTGATGGTGATGATGATGATCATGTTGTTGATGATGATGATGATGATGATGATAATGATGAAGGTGATGATGATGATGATGATGATGATGATGATGGTGATGATGATGTTGATGATGATGATGATGATGACGACGATGGTGATGATGATGTTGATGATGTTGATGATGATCATGTTCATGATGATGATGATGATGATGAAGAGGATGATGATGATAATGATCATGGCGATGATGACAATGATGTTGATGATGATGATGACGACGACGATTGTGATGATGATGTTCATGATATTGATGATGATGATGATGATGAGGATGATGACAATAATGTTGATGATGTTGATGCTGACGATGATGATGATGATGATGACAATGATGATGATGACGACGATGGTGGTGATGATGATGATGATGATGATGGTGATGATGATGATCATGTTGATTATGATGATGATGATGATGAAGGTGACAATGATGATGACGAAGGTGACGATGATGATGACGATGGTGATGATGGTGATGATGGTGATGATGATGATGATGATGACGATGACGACACTAGTGATGATGATGTTCATGATGTTGATGGTGATGATGATGATCATGTTGATGTTGATGATGATGATGATCCAGGTGATGATGATGATGATGATGGTGATGATGGTGATGATGAGGATGAGGAAGGTCGTGATGGTGGTGATGATGATGATGATGATGATGAAGATGTTTATCATGATGATGATGTTGATGATGATGATGAAGGTGATGATGATGATGAGGATGATGATGATGATGATGATGATGATGATGATAAGGATGGTGACAATGATGTTGATGATGATGATGATCAGGATGATGAGGATGATGACGCTGGTGATGATGATGTTCATGATGTTGATGTTGATGGTGATGATTATGTTGTTGATGATGATGATGATGATGATGATGATCCAGGTGATGATGATGATGATGGTGATGATGATGAGGATGAGGATGGTGATGATGGTGATGATGATGATGATGAAGATGTTTATGATAATGATGATGATGATGACGATGGTGATGATGATGTTGATGATGTTGATGTTGATGATGATGATGATGACGACGACGACGACGATGGTGATGATGATGATGATGATGATGATGATGGCGATGTTGATGGCGATGATGATGATCATGTTGTTGATGATGGTGATGATGATGATTATGATGATGATGATGATGATGATGCTGATTATGATGATTATGATGATGATGATGATGATGACGACGATGGTGATGATGATGTTCATGATGTTGATGGTGATGATGATGATCATTTTGATGATGATGATGATGATGAAGGTGATGATGATGAAGGTGATGATGATGATGACGATGGTGATGATGATGTTGATGATGTTAACTAAAATGCGCCCCCATTTTCACTAGATAAAACACTCTCACGTTTTGCTTATATAAAACACGAACGCGGTTTTCTTATATAAAATGCGCTCGCATTTTGCTTTACTAAATCCTGCTCGCGTTGTGTTTAAATTCAAAAATCTATTCCTTCCAAATGATAAGGTCGAGCCTCCACCCATGCTTTCATGGAATTCTTATGCCTATGTGTCTACTTCATACTTTGCTTTGGATTCAACATGCATATGCCTTGGAGTATGATAAACCATGGATAATTCAGCATTATATCCAAATTTTCAATATGCTCGTGTTTAACGGTTCGTCTGATTATGCTGCACACCTCCATTTTTTATGAGATTTTAGAAACATATATGGTTTTTTTTGCAGATTCTAAATATGTAAATTTTAACACGAATACATAATTTTTTTCTTATTTATCTTCTGTCATCACTCCTCAACTAAAAAAACACACTAGTAGTGTTTCGTCCATATCTCTTTTGTTTCTCGACCATTTAAAAGAAATTGTATGGTGCACTAAAGAACACCAACCTCTACATGCTATAAAAAACCTATTTCCAAATAATTGCATTAAGACATTCAAACGCTGCACCCACAATTGACGTATCGTTTTCGAGGTTTGATCTCTTAGATAATTAAAAAAAATTAAAAAAATTATTTTTATTATTGGAAAAATAGTCATGCACTAGTCTTATATGTTCTCTATATGTATACTGGTTTTCGTAAGTTTATTCCATCATTTAGACACTCAGATGCTGCACCCACAAAAACATATATCTTATAATTTGTCCCAAAAATAAAAAGTTCCCGTTAAAAAAATCTAACTTTAGACCGTTAACAACATTTTCAATAGAAAAAAATTATATATTTGGAAAGGTCATTCAATTTCCTACATTTTTTGTTTTTTACTGATCGCAAGATTCATTGTGTAAGTGTCTCAAAATATCCATGCAAGTTAATGGATGTCTGTGTTTTCAGTTTTGTATTGCATCTAACGCGCCAAAAGAGACCTTCAACTTCTTGCACACACCCGGAGACCTATTAATGATGGTCATATCCCCACTTAGTGAAAAAATACACATAGTAGAGGCTAAGTGTTGTGGTGAAAGACCTTCTTCATAATCGTGAGGCCCTTGGAAGCTTCCCTTAAGACCTATGTCCCAAGATTCATCCTTTGATCACTTCCATATCTTAATAACTAATAATTTTGTGCTCAAAACCTCTAAAAGAGTGTCCATATCCTCACCAATAAGCTAAAGATAGGTGTTGTGTAGTGGTCTAAAGACTCATGCATAGCCATTAAGTCTTCAAACTTATAGTAGGGCCCAATGCTTTGAAGGGTTGTTGTGTTAGTTCTTCTTTTGTGATTAAGTATAATGTTACACATCCTCTATACTAAGTTATAAGAGATTGGTTACTCTCAATACATATAATGTTACTTGTTATATGTAACTTTAAACATCTCCTCATACTAAGGTTGTATGGACCTTGTTACTCTTGATGCAATGAGAACAACTATAAAAGAAAAAACTTATGGTAAGTGATTTGTATTTTCCGTACTTGGAGAAACGCCAACTCCAAAGGTTATATGGACCTTGCTACTCTAGATACAATGAGAACAAATATGAAAGAAAAAAAAATTATGCTAAATGATTCACGGCACTTGCCCAGATTTGTATTTACCGTAGGTGGAGAAACGCCAACTCGAAAGTTATTAGATCTTCGTTTGAATGCCTCGAGCTAGATCGAACCCTAGCTCGCTTGAATACCAATACCAACCCTTGATCACTTGAATGCCCCAGGTTTAAAAAAGACGATCGAATCAGACTTGCCCGGACTTAGATTATGCAAATGCTTTATATTTGCCCAAGCCTCATAACTAGAGTAAGATCCATCCAATTTTGGAATCAGACTTGCCTCCTCAGATCGATTTTACCGGAACAAATTTGCCCCAGATCGATTTTCCCAGAACAAATTTGCCTCAGATTGATTTGCCCTAGCTTGCCTCATATCAAGTTTCCTCAGATCGATTTGGCCAGAACGGATTAGTCGCAGATCGATTTCCCTTATATATTATAAATGACAAAAGTAATTTTATATATAAAAAGAAACTATATGTACACAATACGTAAGATCGTTTCCTTGATTTGCTTCGTGAACAAACATACTATTGGTTAAGTCATCACAATATTTTGTATAAATATGTTTTATTATAAACTTAAGATATGCTTTTATAAAACGTTGACTTGTTTAGTTTTTAATTTTAATTATATTAAATGTATGTAAAGTTTTATTAAATTTGGTATGTTGTCAACGGATCATTTTTGGTTGCATTGATCATCATAGGTGTCGTGTTTTTATTTCCTATGTTGACAGGATTCTTTTAGTATTAATTAAAATGTAACATCATAATTAATATATATTATTAATAATTAATTTTTACATTGTTAATTAATCAAATTAAATCATTTTATTAAGTTTGTTTTATTGAGAGATATTTTTGTTTAATTAAATATAATCTTATTACAATTATTTAAATAATATTATAATATTATTGCTACCAATATTTTAAAGATATGCCTACATGCTCACAGGTTACTAGCAACAACCACATTAAATTAATTAATGTGTCTTAATAAGGCGTAAATTAGACACATACTTTTAATGTTTTTCCTTATAGTATGTGTTTAAATTTAAGTGAATAAGCATATTCAAACATATTAATTAATTTAATGTGGTTGTTACTAGTTTTAATAACAGTGAAAAGGAAGTTGACAATTTTGTAAGTTACCCGTCATTACATGTATGGTAAGATGATTCTCCTGTAGGTAAAGAATAGAATACTCTTCTTCTTATCAAGATGGTATGAGCATGTTCCAAGTGGACAAGTGTGAAAATATATGCAATATTCGGTTCTATCCTCTTTATTTTGCTATATCTTCCGTTCACTTGACCAATTTTAATTTATTCTTTTCTCGTTGTTGGCTATATATATATATTGCTTACTAGTAACTGAGGAATCGGCGAGGCCTTTCAATGGATCCTAGTGAAGTGGAGCCTGAGCATCTAGATAATGGCAGCAGTCGCCATATTGATGATATAAATCGTCTGGAAAAGATATTGTCCAATGCAGATAACCAGCCATGGATGAAGATGATGAGAGCTGCGGTGCTCTTGGAATCCAAGTTGTTGTGGAGAATTGCCCTGCCAGCAGTGGTGGTGTACCTGGTGAACTATACCATGAGCATGGCTACTCAAATCTTCTGTGGGCATCTAGGAAACCTGGAGCTTGCTGCTGCTAGTGTTGGGAACCTAGCGATCCAAGTCTTCGCTTATGGAGTCATGGTACTGTGAATTATAATCGATTTGAATGTTCAGTTTGCATGTGATCTTTTGGGTGAACTTCTGTAACATCACGTACCGCATTCAATATGAACGATACAGTACGCTAATATGAATGATGCAGTATGTGGGTTAGGTCAGACGTGCCTTTAATACTGTGTTATCGTGTTTGAATGGACACCACGCGAGATGGAACATAAATCAATCTGTTTATATGTGGTGTATGCATAAAAAAAATTTAAAAAGAAAAAAAAGCTATAGTTTTTTTATATTCCAATAAATACATTGTTTTTTATGTGCAAATCAGTCGCTAAAAGAGAGCCTTGAACGAATATTTTTCTTAAAAAAAAATCAAGTCCCTCTAACACAGATCCAGCCAAAGGTATTCAAAACTGATACCAAAGCATTCCTCCAAAGATTTTTAACCAAAAAACCCATCAAAGCTATCCACAGTGATGCAAGATCAAAAGAGAAAGGAGGTTGACCCCTTTAACCAAAAAAAACCAACAAAGCTATCTACCACTGATTCAAGATCAAATGAGAAAGGAGGAGGTTAAATCCCTTAACCAGAAAAAACCAACAAAGCTATTCACCAATGATTGAAGGTCAAATGAGAAAGGAGGTTAGGAGGTTAACCCCTTAACCAGAAAAAAACCAACCAAGATTAAATGAGAAAGGAGGTTGACCCCTCAAGATAAGTCATCTTCAATTTACTCTTCATAGAATATTATACCTTTAGTTAAGTCTAGCTTTCCTTGGGTGAAGATCTTTGTCAGAATTACAAGCCTTTTAGATGGGTAAAAAGACACAATAAAGTAAAAGTTACAATTAACTTTTTAATTTTATAATGTACCAGTCCAAATTTAATTTAGGAGTTTAAAGATAAAAACATGTTTATATCTTTGTACATATATAGGGTGCAAGCTTAAGTGGTTAAGTGCTACAAGTTGTGAAAAGAAGGTTTTCCATCAAATATATAGATAGAATCAATTTTTTTTATATAATTTTATTTATGTGATGGAAAAACATTAGTAAATTATTAGTTAAAATAATAGGAATGTCAATATTGTTGCAAATATTTTTAAGTTTTAATTCCTTTACAACATAAATTTTTTATTTTTAAGTTTTGTTTGTTCACTTTCTTATATATTTTAATTTTCTCTTATCCTCTTTTTCTTTTATTACACCCCTACTTCTACTTAAATTTAAATGTAATATTACTTATACTATTATCACTATTATGTAGGCTGACCTCTTCTTCTCTTGTCTAATGATTTAACCAAAGCTTCTTTAAATAAGTTGTTTTTTACTAGAGTATGAAGCAATCTTAGAAAGTAGCTTGTCTCTCATGTTTTTTATTCCATGTTCTCAATAGTGGAGAGACTTATTTCCATCATGCAGATATGATAACGTGTATTGGATTTATTCATTTTTTAAGTTTCTTTATAGGACAACAAGATTGACAAAAGTCTCAAAAAACAATTTCTTATCCCAAATCTATAATTCTACACAATAAGTATTCCATCTTCCATTAATAATATGATCATTTTATACCATTTCATCTAAAATAAAATATAGAACCTTAAAATATAATATATATTTATGTATAAAGCACATCTCTATCTTCTGTCTTATATATACCAATATTAATTATTACTAAGAACTTTTAGATATACTCATTTTTCAGGTTTAAAAAAAAGATTGACAAAAGTCTCACAATTTTTTTTTTATCCCACATCTATAATTCTACACAATAAGTTTTCAATCTTCCAATAATAATATAATCATTTTCTCAATAATATAAAATTTATACCATTTCATCTAAAATAAAAGATAAAACCTTAAAATATAATATATATTTACTTTTTTTTTTCAAGAAGAAAAAAGCCTATCCTTGTTATTCTCAAAAGAATCAAAGGTCATTAGTACATTCATCCCATCATCGGGTCACATAACATGGCAGTCCACCGGATTTTTCAGCCAGGGGGAAAGGCATAACAGCAATAAGAAATGATCCCATAAGAAAACTGTCTCATCATAAAAGAGGATTGTCTACTTGTCCACATCAACCGAGTGCCAAAAGGCTCTGAACAACATTCTAAAAGAGATCACTCTATCCATCAAAAACAGCTATAAGGAGGGTAAATAATCCCTCAACCAAGCTCAAAAGAGCTGAAAAGAGTCTTGAGAAACCAGAAGATTCTCAATATATTCCATAAAACAGCCTTTAACCCGAGTAAAGGATAGTGCATTTTTAGAGAGCTCTCCGTAAATGAGAGTGAAAGACAAGTCCTGGAAGCTAGAAATTAGCTTTTTTGTCTCCCTGCACCAATGAACAAGTTCAGGTGGGGAGAGAGCAGTCGATCCCTTCGCCCAAGTGATGATTACTTGAGAATCACCGTATATATGGGATAGTGGGATCCCCATCATATGGGAGGAGACCAGAAGAGCCCATAAGCTGAGCAATTCCACTTTGGTGTTAGTGCCATATTCAACCCCCAGCTAGAACTCCATGTAGTGGGAATCATTGAGAAAAATGCAGTAGCCTACTCCAGCATTCATACAATTTGAAGCACCATCCATAAAACCGCAGGGAAAAACCTTGGTGGTAGGTTTCCCATGTTTTCTGCTTCGACCTTTTTAGTGACAGTCCTAGGAGGGGAGCATGAAAAGTAGCAATAATTTGCTGAATAATACTGTGAATGTTTCTTTTTTTCCCTTGGAAAATAGCCAGATTGCGCACTTTCCATAATATCCACATCATGTAGAAAGGGAGCAAGAAGAGGTGCGAGCTCCTTGATATATTACCATACCACCCATTTAACATGTCACCGATAGGAACACCCGGAGTACAAGCTGGGATATTAAAGTAATCACTGACATATTCAGCCACAGTTTTCCAGACCGAGCATAAGGAGAATAAGTGCTCGACAGTCTCCTCGTTTGAGCAGCAAAGAGTACATATGCCTGGCCCCCAAAAACCTCTTCTCTGTAGGTTTTCCCATGTAAGAATCCTGTTCGGGAGAGCCAGCCAAATAAAACATGAGATATTAAGTGGAAGAGCCTTAAACCACAGATGGGAGTCGACAGGAACAGTAACCGGGTGTACAGAGGAACTAGCAATGCAATCGTAGGCAATCCTGGCAGTCATGGAGCCAGAATTTTTATTGTAAATCCATGCTAGTTTATCAGGACTATTAGTGAGACTAATACCAGCTCCAGTAAGACCCTCAATATAGGCATTCCAAGTAGATTTAAATGGGCCTCCGAGATCTGTGATATAATATATACCAATTAACCTTAAAATATAATATATATTTACTTATAAACCACATCTATATCTTGTATCTTATATATACCAATTACAATGATGTACAGTCTCGTCACAATATATAAGACAAGACAGGATATATGTAAATTGTTCTATGTAGATATCTTACATTTTTAATCTCGCTATATCAATTTTTATTTATTTTTAATCTTAATTTTGATAATCTCTTTTTTGTTTTTGAACAGTGGGGAATGGGAAGCGCATTGGAAACCCTATGCGGGCAGGCCTATGGAGCAGAGAACTACAATATGCTCGGCATTTACCTGCAGCGATCGACCATCCTTTTAATGTTAACAGCAATACCTCTCACACTAATCTACGTCTTCTCCAAGTCCATATTGTTGCTCATGCGGGAGTCGGAGGAAATAGCCTCTGCAACCACTATATTTGTCTACGGCCTAATTCCACAGTTGTACGCGTATGCTGCCAATTTTCCGATCCAGAAGTTCCTGCAGGCCCAAAGCATCGTCATGCCCAGCGCCTTCATATATGTCTGCACGATATTCATCCACCTGTTTCTGAGTTGGGTGGCCATTTACAAGCTCGGCTGGGGGATTTTCGGGGCATCGATTGTACTGAGCTTATCCTCGTGGATCGTCGTCATTGCCCAGTTTGTGTATATCCTTAAAACCCCAAAATGCAAGCATACATGGACAGGGTTATCTCTTCAGGCCTTCTCGGGCTTGCCCTCATTCTTGAAGCTTTCTGTCGCTTCCGCCATCATGTTATGGTCAGCTTGCCTCGATACCCCCCATCATTTGTTTGTATCATGCCATTGCTCACATTTCTTGATTTTCTTGATTTAGGTTTATGAATTATGCCAATTGTATCATACCAGAGCTGACATTTCTTGATTTTCTTGATTTAGGTTTATGAATTATGCCAATTTTAGCATTTCCCATGCCATTGCTAACATTTCTTGATTTTCTTGATTTAGGTTTATGAATTATGCCAATTTTAGCATTTCTTAATTTGGGTTTATGAAGTATGACATTTTTAGCATTTCTTAATTTTCTTGATTTCGCCTTTTTAATCCACTTTTCGCTGATTGACTAGTTTTCTGTGACATTAGTTTGGAAATCTGGTCTACCCAGGTATTGGTTCTCTTGGCTGGTCGTTTGGAAAATGCAGAAATCGCATTAGATGCACTATCTATATGGTACACTTCCTCTCTT
>LPNX010816293.1:177549-180049 GCA_001517045.1 Pseudotsuga menziesii | reverse complement strand
CATCAACATCATGAGCATCATCATCACCATCGTCGTCATCATCATCATCATCGTCATCATGATCATCAACATCATCGTCATCATCCTCCTCTGCCTCCTCCTCCTCATCATCCTCCTCCTTATCATCACCTTCCTCACCATCGTCATCATCATCATCATCAACATGATCATCATCCTCACCATCATCATCATCATCATCTTCATCATCATCATCATTATCATCACCATCGCCATCATCATTATCATCTTCATCATCATCATCATCAAGATCAACATCATCAACATCATGATCACCATCGTCATCATCATCATCATCATCATCACCTTCATCATCGCCATCATCATCCGCATCATCATCATCATTTGAGGGAGGTAAGAGATAGGGGTATGTAGGGATTATTGGTGCTATAGAGAGAAACATTTATATGCATGAAAAGAAGGGAACACTAAAAACATTTGCTTTGTTTCTAACCATAGAAAACATGTGTTTTCTTATGATTTTATTTGTTTCCTTAGCCGTGCACCCACTATATTAATTATTCTTAACCTTATCGTGTGCGCGTTTTACTTATACAAATCGCGTACACGTTTTGACTCTACATAATGTGTGCGCGTTTTAGGACTGTAAAAACAATGGATTGTTTTTGTCCAAGAGCAACTTCACTTCATTCTTACGAAAATCCGATTACCGCACGTTTTTTTTCAAGAGCACGAGCCTGCCTGTGGAAATACTCATAATTTACACATTCTCCATCATTCTTTTTGTTATGCAGGTGCAACATTGACGACATCTTTCATGGTTGAGGAGCACACGGGATAAGATATCAAGCTTCAATGTCATTTCATGGTGATGGTGGATATACACAATTGTACAAGAGAATCAGCTTGAGGAACAATTTATGATTTAACTTTCATTTGCTTATTATTCAAGAGAACCAAAGGCAAAATTATCCCATTCATTATTGTTTTGATGGGAAATATGGACAATTGAGAAGGAAGATTGAAGCACTTTGAAGGATCAATAGTTATAAAGCAAGTTAAAGGTTTGAAAGATTGTAATTGAGGAGCAACAAAAACAAACTATATTGAATTGATCATTGTGGTGATGGGGAATGTACGTAACCGAGGAAGAAAATCAGCAGGGAAGAAGAGACCTCAAGAAGTCATCGAAGAAGAGAAAGAAAAGAAAAGAATAGACATGATGAATTGGAGGCTTTATTTGGAAACTAATCCAAATCCAATTATAGAGGATACGGCGGTTCATCCTATTAATCCAGCACAAGAAAAAAGGAAGCATTCACTAGAGGGACCTTCAATTTCCACAATAGTTGTTGAACAAGCACCCCATGGAAGTATTTAAGAAGCAAAACGTAAGTGCTCATTAGGGGATGTTTCAAATCCCACATCAAGTCAAAGTGATAAGTTTCCATCTCAAGACGAAGCTCATGAAGAGGCGTTGGACATGAAGCCTACTGTTGAAGAGGTGTTGGACATGGAGCCTACTATTGAAGAGGCGTTGGACATGGAGCCTACTGTTGAAGAAGAAAATATTATCTAGACCATCGATGAGGATGTTGGACTTCCACCATCCAACTACCAGGAAGAGAATGAAGGACAACAAGTTTCTACTAAAACACCAGAGCGTATTGTTGATGCGCTAGATGATAGAAATCCAACCCCCTTACCTCAATTAGAAAGCACATGTCGAAGAACTCCGAAGTGTATACAAGTTGATGAAGGACTCCACAATTCCATTGAAGGTATGCTATCTAAATGTAGTATTGCTTATCAAACTCAACATATACTAAATAAATATTTTGTTTCTAAATGTGATGGAGATAAATGTAGATTATTTTTATCATTGTTAAAATCTAGGGGCATGAATATTGTTAGGAAATCGTTAGGGATAAAGATGATAAAGACTTCTGGACCAAGTTCTCATATAGTTAAAAGCTTAGCAGATTCCTTTGGTAAAATTGGTAAGAACACACGGTCAAAGGACCGCAATGCGGCTCGTCGTGTGTTGTCACAAGCAATTGTAAATAAGAACACCAGGGTCCTTCGTTTTCTCAAGCCTACATCTAAACTAGTTAATTTGAATGTAAAAACCCTCTATAGGTATTCTATTAGAAGAGAACATCTTGAAACAACTGCCAAGACATATTTTTGGGCCTTTATTGGTCGGTTGCCACATCGTGACATGAAGCTAGTTGATGCAGTAAAGGGACTAGCGCAGAGTTTTTGGCATGATCACACAAGGCCTTCTTCAAACCAGAAGGATGTACTAAAACTGAGAAGGGGTTCACAAGACCGTAAACCACATATTAAGCATCTTCTTGATATAACACAGAGAGAACTATACGAGAAATTTAGGAATGAAAATAGACAATTGAATTTGGGGCAAAGATCTTTTGAGAAATGTAAGCCCTGGTATGTTAGAATAAATACTCTTCATAACACTTGTTGTTGTAGATACCATGTAGAATATGAATATTAATAT
>LPNX010816293.1:166372-177462 GCA_001517045.1 Pseudotsuga menziesii | reverse complement strand
ATTCGTCGTGTGTTGCATACTAACCATGTGCAAGATTGCTCCTTGACAATACCACTGACCTCATCAAGAGAATTCATTCATAGTATCATGTGCAATAGGCCTGAGGGGAAAACTTACTATGCAAAATCCCGTTTGGATGGAACTTGCTCCAACTGTGTTGGAATGGCATTATTGAGTCAATGTATGCACGAGACTAGAGACAATGAATTTGGGAATATGGTTACAGACATGAAAAATTTCAAATATATCAGCTATGAAATAGTCCCAACGAAAGAAAGCAAAAAAATACAATTGGTGACATCTCAGGTACATGCATTTATCTATAAATTTATGTTTGAACAGTTGCATTTCATTCCTTACAAAAAAAACCTGATATTGAGATCATTTTGTGTCAGCAGGTATAAGTTAGTGTCTTCATCAAGGAATTTATTGAAAAGACACATCAATATGTTCAGCATGTCCACTTGGCAAGATGGCAAGATGAGAAGTTTAGAATATGCAGAGATACATTTCCTTGTGGTACTATACTTTCAGTTGTTGATTTTGTCAAGAACTACACTCTGCAACTTCAAAATGAGATCCAAAGTCAGTATTATCACTCTCAGCAGGTTTCCTTGATGGTGCATATCACATATAGGCATGGCCCAAATAGCAGTGAAGAGCAAAGAGAAATTCTAAAGGAATATCACTTCTACATAAGTGATGATAGGTGCCATGACTTCCACTATGTACGCCATTGATTCATCACGTTCTATGATCATTTGAAGGGAAGGAACATACCAATGGATCGACACTGGATTTGGTCTGATGGATGTGCTGGTCAGTTCAAAAATGCACGCATATTTCAATGGTTGTGTTCATTGCATAAAAACTACAAAGTTCCACATATGTGGAACTATTTTGAGACTGGGCATGGTAAAGGAGAGCATGATGGAGCCGGAGCATGTGTCAAAACAGCCCTATGAAGAGAGGAATTGAAATTATCTACAATATCTACTATTCGAAATGCTCAATCTATAGTCAGGTGGTGCACGTCAGTAATGGGAGAGGAGTCATCTATGCGAGTAGAATCCACAAGAAAGAGACATGTGGAGATATTTTTTGGGGAGGTGGTAGACATACATCGTTCACATGCATGGGAATGCAAGATTGTTCCTAGGACTTGTGGCTTTCATTCGGTTCGAAGCTTTGATAACCCGGTATTTGAAATTTGGACTAGAAAACTCGCTTGTTTTTTCCCGCCTTGTTGTTATGGTGACTCGGATGTGTGTAAATAATTGGATTGGGTTGATGGATGGGATCGCATATCACTTCCACTTGATCAACGTGCAATTGCTGAGTTAACTCCATTGGAAGAATACCAATTGTCTATTTCTATAGATTTTGATCATGTATTAGACCTTGTACAACTTGGTATGATGCATTTCCTTAACATGTTTTTGTAAAATTTACGTAGTCTTGAAACTCACATTAAGGTCCTTGTATCACACAAAAAATATTTGATCATATACCTACAATCATACTGTGCAGGACACATATACACAGTGGTTCCCCCAAAAGATAGTTAATGGGGTGGTGATTACTGGTTGGCACATTGTATAGAGGGAAATAAAATCCTCATTATGTCCATGACTGATCGTTAAAACAACCACTTCCCCATCGGGTCTATGGTTGTTAAAGGTGAATACCTTACACATGACAACAATGCAAGAAAGAAGGGTGGATGTGTTTACAAGGATTACAAACCAGGTGCAAGTGTGTATCACTTTACCAACTTAATTATTGGTACAAACCTCCAGGTACGAACAATGCCTAGCCAAAATTCATTGAAGGTACGCTACTTCTTACCGGATATAGAGCATGAGAGACTAATGGAGACCACCATTATAAGAGATGATCCGAAGGGATTGGTTGTATGATAATAGGTAGGATCTAGCATGATGATTTATGTATCATAATTTTAATTTTTCCATGTATGTTTCTTATGAATATGTCAATTTTGTGTTCTTGATATGCGAAATTTTCCATAATGTTGTTTATAAATATGCCAAAAGTTCTCTTGTATGTCAAGTTAATGAACATGCCAATTTTTACATATGATCAATAAACCCTATATATCAATCATATGAACATTTCAAGATCTCATTCACATGATATACATAACATTAGAATACATACATGTACCTCTATAGGTCATACGTATCAAAGTTCTTTGTAGGTTCTCTTATAGGACTAAAACCCTAATTTTTCAAGTAGATAATATTGTCAATGTTTTTAGCCGATATATACAACTAGGATGATGGAAACAAGATGCCACAATGATAAACTTATGTTTTAAGGCTTGTATAATTTCCTTCTTGACAACTCACCTCTTATACCCGCATGTCCGGCAGTGCCTAGTAGTGTTGGAATTTCATCTCATTTTCTTTTATTGAGAAGTTTAATTTCTACTTAAAAGATAATAAAAGATAATAAGAGACTTACTTAACTTTGTTTTTAGTTGATTATGTTTTTTTGAACATTGAAAGTGAAAGAAGATAACCTACTAATATTGACACAAACAACTCAAAAGTAACGTGCTTCAACGTTATGCCTATGAAGTATTCAAAAGTAACATGCGCTAATATTATGCGTGTGAAGTAGGTCAACATCATGCATGTGAAGATATTAAGTGATAAACTTAATGAACAAACAAAATTTGGAAGCTCTCATGCTTTCGAAAGGTTAATGTTTCATGTAATGCATAATAGAAAATTTTGGGAGGTTGACATGTTGGGTCATTGGTGTAATTTAAATTGTGATATTTTAATTTTCAATTAAAAGATATGATTTTATTAAGGAGTTTAATTTCCAATTAAAAGATAACAATAAACTCATTTACTCATGTTTCTCATTGATCATGTATTATAAAAAAATCCTGAAACAAAACAACATACTAGCAATGACAGAGACAACTCAAAAGTAACATATGTCTACATTATACAACTAATTAAGTCGTTGATGCACGGAAAGCCACGGATGGTGGGGATGTGGTTGGAATTGCCATATTTCCCTTGCACAAACACGCTGGCAGAAGTTGATGGAATACAAAATTGCGTCTCCGTGAGGTTTTTTGCGCACCGATGTAATGTCCTCAACCCTCTGACAGGGGAATAGGACTCTACTAACACCAAACAAATGGGAAAACAGCCCCCATGAACATCAATAGGGATAAATGCTAATATTAAAAAGATTAACATAATACATACTAAGATGCATATAACATACAAGGATACATAGTTACTCAACATTCAGCAGAAGAAAACATATACATTCCAGCATTCAACATGTTCATCATTTCTCATGAAACAGTAGATATAATTGTGGAGATGGAATAGTTAGGAGTACTTATCTTTTAATGAAGAACTTGCCCCGCAACCAACTACATCGCTGCAACATTCCACCCAACCATAGGCTAGCGTGCTCATCAATCTCTTAGCAACACTACCACCCCTGAGCTGGGCATGATTCCTCAAGGAATAAGGGTCAATGCAGGCTTACACATAGCCAGGGTACAAAAATCATCCAAACCCACACAATAGAGTTCACTAGGCCATCAAGGAGCTAGGAAAGGCTAATGCTAAGTTGGTGACCCCAAACACTAGTTTCTCAAGCATACCCAGCCTCTAATCCCACTCTCAACAGTCCGAAGACCAACCACTGCATGCCGCAGCAAAATAATCCATTCACAGCTCTGTGAAGAAGGCAAAGACAACCGGGTGACAATCCCAAACAAAAGGTGAACACGACTCAAATCCACAAGACAACTCAGAGTTGTTCTTGGCCCTAGCGTGGCCAGAACAACTCAGCAGCAACCCAAAACCAGTGTACATCAACATCCCAAACTCACAATGTAAACTATGGCAACCTTACACAGTCCCAAAACAGGGGCAGAAGCAGAACTCCCAGCATAGAAATGGGAGGACTCAACCAACGGACGTGGAAATCAACAGCCGTCCAACATCTAAAATCCCACAGCACACAGCTCCTCAACGCAGACGCTGAAGAAAGTTACACAAACAAGAATGGGGAAAGAACCGATTCTCCATCAATCTGTGTGTGAGGGGAAAGGACGCGACCAACAAATATGGAAAACAACAGTCCATCATCAACAAAAGAAACCCATAGCGATTCTTCACAATATGGAAATGGTGGAGGAAAAAACATTGACTCCATGCGTGAGGAAGGTTAACCAGCCTCCTCCTACGCATCCTTGCGTGAGAGTGAACCCCCAAATGGAGAGAATGGCGGTGGTGGTTTGCTTGCCAACGTGAGGTCAATCTGCTGGTGGAGTGTGCATGTGGGCAAGGACTGCCAGTCCTGCCACACTCCATTCCCAGCCATAACTGCCTCAAATACTCAACAAAACATTAAAGTGATAGTTGGATAAGACAAGGAAATATGGGCAAATCAAACAGGGTGGTGACACATGGATTTCCCCCCATAGTCCAAGGTTCATCATTTCCCCCCTCTTATCCTTTGGAATCATGCCCTTTTCATTTTAACGTTGCACCGTCGTAGTTGGCTATAGGTTTAGTTTAATTGATGTGCGTATTTACATGATGCCAAACTATAATGTGCCAGATAGCACGATATACCATCGGCAACTATCCCTATTGCCGAAACATACACAACCAAATCGATGGTGGGGATTTTTACTTTAGCTCCTCTCCATGATTAATTACATTATATACATCATGCAAACAGGGTCAAAACTGGGGTGTTACATTCCCCTCCCCCTTGGAACAACACCATCCTCAATGTTACAATACATAGGAATACATATACAATTTGCACATCCAAAATTTCAAAATTTTGCAGATCTGTCCCATGTTCAATTATTTACTTTTAATGTTTAGGACCAAGCCCCTTGGCTTCCATGAACTTCTCCTGCTGGTTCTCAACTTTCAGCTTATCCCAAAGTCTAGGAACTTTGCAGCTGTTGCCCTCTTCATGCTCCCTCATTGGGCAGTCCCGACGTAAATGATGTCCTCCACATCCCCAGCATTTCATTGGCTGCTTCATCCTTACCTGGTCAATTTCCTTTGAGTCTTCATGCCTGGACCATTTCTTAACGGGTCACCTAGACGAATGTCCCATCACTGATCCACCTTCCTTTCCTTTGCTGATTGCTCCCACAAGGCTTTTCACCTCCCTTTGCAAACCAATAGAGTCTTGCAAAATCTGGTGGTTCATTTCATTCTGCTTTTCTGTATCTTGAGCATCTCTCCAAGATTTTCTTGGGTCTTGGAAATCATTTGAAGGAGACTTCCAGTCAAGTCCAGCAACTTTTGATCTACTGCCATGATCAATGTGCACCACCGGGTTTCACTTTCCTCTCCTGTGAAATGCACCATTGAAATTCTTCTAGACCAAGCATAATATAGACATTAAAATCAGTCAGTTAATTACCCTATTAGCATGATAGTCCAAGTCTCATCAAGGAGACTTTCATATTTTTCATGCCTTCCCACTAAGGCACACGAGCTCATTCATGTCCATTCTTGGGCAGGGAGTTAACTATTCCAGCATTCACAAATTACTTTAAGCAAGTACACACATTCCATTTTCAATCATACATGTATTCAACAATCTTTTGTTTTCACAATGCATAAATATATATATAATTAAAAGGGCAAGAGAGAGTAGCAAGAGATTTTCCCCTCTTTGTTCTGTTCCATCGTGGAACCCACACCACCACTATGGCTTTTCATGCTCTCAGCCTCTTTCACTTCACTGTGAATGCTAGACCAATCCCTCTTGGTCATGACATTTAGTGTCTCTGGTCTATTTCAAACCTCTCAACCATGGAGTCTCTCCAGATGGTTTGTCTCGGCTGCTAGGACCTCCACAGTCTTACTAGCACCTTTTTCATTACCGCTCATTCTGAGCTCTCCAGGACAGTCACATGTCCACATGCACCCTTAAGATGCTCTCATAGTCCTCGCTCCTGGCGATACCTATATCCAAACATTGAGTAGATTCACATGTTTAGTTTATTCTCATCAATTTTATCTCTAGAACAAGAGCTTAAAACATCATAACCAATTCATATACACATGTACATTCATTAGCAAAATAATCCAATACTTATATGTATTGTGCATTTCCTCATTGGTCCACAGGATCCTACTTCGCTTTGCAAGCCTTGGGATCGCCTATGGACTTGTATGTTAGGTCAGCACACAGGTTTCTCCACAACATCAAATAATTCATGTCCAGCCAGTACACCCTCATGTCGACTGGGCTTGGAACTTTACCACGACCATTTCCAGGTCCAGGATCTACTATGGATCCCCAGGCATATAACAGCCCAACATACACTTATACCAACATACACTTATATCAACATACACTTATACCAGCATACACTTATATCAACATACACTTATATCAACAATAACCCTTACTCCACAACCCCTCACAACAACCGTTTTCCTTTTCTCTTTAGGGTGCAACACCCAACTGCATCTATTTAGCCTGTCAATACAAGCAATATAAGCAAACTCATCAGCGTTATTGCTCTAAAAATGTAATCACATTTCATATCATTCACTATCAAGTATTGAGACACCAGGAGTGTGTCCACTCCCTAGGGTGTAGTCAATATTGAAAACACTTTCATGACTTGACATCAGAAAAGTGTGCACCCTTTCCCGGTGTGTGCCATGTAGGCCCTACTCATACTCAAGCAATCGGTCATAATAGAAATAAAATAAAAACATGTTCTGCATATTGAGTTTAACAACTTGACATGTGTATTCTTAGCTAGGGTCACATAACACTTATCCATTTGCCGATGCAGTATTCCTTCATTAAGGAGGAATAGGGCTTCCTTCTCTAAGTTGACAGTCCCTTGGTTAGCCATCCCAACTCCTTTTTACATTTCATATCCACACATGTCTTACCGACATAATCTATACCATCTCACTCATGTTGTTTACCAAACATGTAGTGCAGATGAGACATTTCCAAAATGTCCAATGGAGTTTCACCCGAAACCCATTTCCAAGATAAGGGAAAACCTTCCCATGAAGTTTGGCTCCTGCAGGCCATCACTCATGATCTTCTGGCAGTGTGTGCCCCTGGAACATTCCATAACCAAGCAATGACATTAGTAATCAAATTCAATAAGAATTTGCAACTCTATCTACTACAGAAATTGATTTGCTTAGCAATGAGGTGATCCTCATTTGTGGGTCTCTCGTAAGTAGCACTACTATGCCCTTTATAATTTTATGCTTACTAGCATAACATGAATACCCAATTACCATGCATCCTCCTGACACAATCTTATGCAAGCCAATTGTGATCAGTAGTTGTCAGCAATTCCTTAAATATGAAATTCACAACTCAAATTTAACAACCTATTATGCATACCAACTATTTTCACAGCCATGAGACTCTTCTCATAAGGTTTGGCTCTTTCACATGGTAGATTCCGGCATTTGCCATGGTCTTACCCTCATGGTCATGCTCTAAATAATCTACCTGAAACCTGAGCTTCAATCAACCAAACACTTGGTAAGTCTGGATGCATATAACCTTTTCATTGCTGCAACCATCACTGAAGCATTTTCAGAATTTATAAAATTCAAATACTTCCAGCTGTTAATCACATCAATATTACCAAAACTCATTTACTTCATGCAATCATTATCATACTAACATTTGCAAGGTATAGTCACATCATTCATGCAATTAAATGAAATGTTTAGATACTCATTACTTCACAAGTGTATCATTTGTACCACCTTGCTCTTCCATAGAGCATTTTCAGCAGCCAATTGATCATGACTATCCCCTTTATGCAGTTACTATCCTGCATTCATAACAGCCTTTGAAATGGTTCCTGAATTGTCATCAATTCATGAATTCAACCATTAGTTATCCATAATATCACATGCACTCATCTCAATGCATTCCTGTAATGCATCACAACATTTGCACCTTTACTTATGCAATTAGTCACTCACACCCTTCATATGCATCCATTCAATGCATGACTACGAGATTCATAAAATCTTTTTAATGCATATCCATTCAATGCTACCTTGCATTGATTCATGAATACTATGCATTCAACATACCATGCATGTCCTAACCATGAATACTCCATATAGGATGCATTACTACAATCAAGATCATCAGTACTTACTTTCCTTGGGCTACTAAGCTCAATCAACATATACAGGCATGACACCTTTCTATATTCAAATATCCACATGGTATGAGGTCTCTTACCTTTACCACTCCTTGGAATCTGTCATAATTAAACCATTACCTGCATGGATCCTACTTACACCTTTGACATTACCGGTTTAGTCAGTATCTTGCAGAGGATTGCAGAATTTGCTTACCAACTTTTGATTATGGACTAGTTTCCTTATCCCTTCCTCCAGGGGGTTGCTAGTCACATTTGTCAGCATCAGCAACGTATTCAGCCAGGCCCATGTTGTCGTTGGTTTTTCCACTAATGCCAACACCAATGCAACAACTATCATTAGTGGTTTATTATATATGTATAATCCTCAATATCCTATGTATGCAAGGCATATCCTCATGCATTTCATGCATAAAACTTATAAAATATAATATAGTTAGCAAGATAGGGTTTAAGGAAATTTTCATTTTTTTAAGTCCCTCGTCTTTGCATGGAACTCCTCTTCCATACAACATCTCGTTAGCCTTCATAGTCCTTGCTACCTCTGGGAATGCAATTCTCGTATTTGTCCATATTGACAGGAGCACATTTCCTTCTCAAACAATCACTAGTACCTCGCTACTACACATTCAAAATCTAGTGATTGTCCTTTGTTCCCCGCTGGATAAGCTTTCCAACGCCCATCCACATGCTTCATTCTGACCTCGGGTGTGAAAACCACACCACTTCTAAAAATGAATATTTTCACCAATTTTAGGCAAAACACACAACTGCATTTTGGTCTGGAATGCTAACTTCAGCCATCTAGGATTTTCTTCTCCTTTTCAGCCTTGAAGCTACTGAAAGACTACTGAGAATTTCACTGAAAAACCTCTGAAATCTCTAAAAGTCCCACTTGAAAACTCAAAATTTTCCTTTGTTAAATCGGGTCTCTTCCCAACTATCATTCCGACATTTCGGTAGTCAGAATGACTAACTTCCTCTGCTGCTCATCGACGTCCATACAAATAACCCTTTCCGCTGTTCATCTATGGTTCCGGACTTCATCGGTGATGCCAAAGGCTATCCCTCAGCGGTCAAACAACTAATGTTTTCCGTCGTTTCGGATCCCCATCCGTCTAAGCTTCCGAGTCCTTTATCAGCACTGCAAAAGCCATCATCGACGATCGAATCCTCTACCTGTCGGACAGCTAGTTATTTAAGCTTCTGACACTTCGACAGTCTGATCTTCATCTTGCATCCAACGCTCATCGGCAGTCCAATCAACTAAATTTTTCCCAACGTTTTGGGCCAATCCTTCTCTGGCTTTCGACGTGTCGATGGACCGATCCTCTAAAGTTTTTCGATGTTTTCTGTAATTAGAAATAATTTTGGAAATTTTTCTTCTTCCTTTTGCCTCCGCATTGGCTGCTCGATCGACTAAGCTTCACTGACGTTTTGGCGATCTTTGGGGATCTCCACCAAAACTACGGCTCTGCCTTCAAATTTTATCTGCCGACGACATCGAAATTCCTTCTATCTAAATGTGATGACATTTCGGCAGTCTTTAGCTGACTCCTTCTGATGATCTCAACACTTAGAAATTTTTTGAATTTTCACCCATGTCGGCTCAATCATGTAGTTTTTACCGCCGCCGTTGCGGCACCTTCTCGCTTTTCCATCCACTTCGTCGGCTTAGACTTCCTCTATCTCTCGTCGCCACTGGTGTTTGTATCGGAGGGGCTTCCACCTAAGTTCTCTGATGATCCGATGGTCTCAACACTTATAAAATTTTTCAAAGTATTTCCTCTTTGTCGGCTTATTTCGTCCCATGGCATTGGCTCTCAACACCTCTTCATTTCTGCGGTTGCGGCTCCTTCTCTACCTTCTGTCCATTGTGCATTGCACGGACTTCTTCCTAGCTTATCCGATGATTTTCGGACTTAGAAATTTTTTAGGAATTTTCCTTATTAGTCTTCCACTGCATCGGCTCCCTAAAGAACTAAATTTCACCGATCAATCTGCTAATCTCTGCCGAAACTGCAGGTACTCCATCCATTAAATCGTGTCGCCGTTTCGGCAGTCTTCTACTGATGGCTTCCGATGGAAGTCTTCCTCTCTACTGCTTTGTCGGCTCTTCTTTCCACTATTCATCACCGATCCAATCGACTAACTTTCGATGATTACCGACAGTCAATTATCGGATATTATTTTAACTAAGTGGAGCCGGTGTTTAGGCGGTCTTCGGTCGATCTCTGCCGAAATTGTGGCTCTCACATCCTCTAACTTTCATCAACGGCCAATGAATACTTAGAGAAATTTTCTCAATTTCTTCCTTCGTCGGGTGACATTCCGACTAGATGGTCTGCTACATCGGAAGAGTTTGCTACTTAGTCTTCCGATGAGCCGACGGTTTAGGCACTTAGGCAATTTTCTGAGAATTTTCTGTCATAAGTTCTGATCTCGATTGGGCAGAAGGATACTTGCCCCTGCTAGCTGATCTTTCATGGCCCTGTGAGGCCCAAATGCTGCAATGATGGCTCTGTCATTGCATCTTCATGGCCCATTCAGGACCATATTGTAACCTTTAGCTCTGATACCACTCTGTAATGTCCCCTACCCTTCGACCGGTGAAGAGGACGCTACTAACACCAAACAAATAGGAAAACAACCCCCATGAACATTAACAGGGATAAATTCTGATATTAAAAAGCTTAACATAATACATACTAAGATGCATATAACATATAAGGATACATAGTTACTCAACATTCAGTGGAAGAGAACATATACATTCCAGTATTCAACATGTTCTTCATTTCTCATGAAACAATAGATATATTTGTAGAGATGGAATAGTTAGGAGTACTTATATTTTAATGAAGAACTCGCCCCGTAACCAGCTATG
>LPNX010816293.1:117979-165554 GCA_001517045.1 Pseudotsuga menziesii | reverse complement strand
TGCCCTTTTCATTTTAACATTGCACCGTCGTAGCTGGCTGTAGGTTTAGTTTAATTGATGTGCGTATTTACATGATGCCAAACTATAATGTGCCGGATAGCACGATATACGATCGACAACTATCCCTGTTGCCGAAACATACACAATTGAATCGATGGTGGGCCTTTTTCCTTTGGCTCCTCACCATGATTAATTACATTATATACATCATGCAAACAGGGTCAAAACCGGGGTGTTACAACCGAGCCCAAGTCCACTAGGTCTCCCTAAATGGTATCTGGAGGTGACTTGTAACTTTCCATAGATCGATGCTCAGGCCTTCGGTCGACAAACGGTCAATTCCGTTGGATTCGTGACATGAGATTTTAGCTAGAGGGGGCCTCTCCCTCCTATCCATTTCCCAATGACCTTCATTTACGGTGGTTTCTGAGCTAGGGTTTCTCTCAGTAGGGGACATTGCAGTCATGCCAACCAGGGCCAAAGCTGGAAAGCCATGGACAGTGGGGATGCGGTTGGCGTTGCCATATTTCCCATCCCCAAACACGCTAGCAGGAGTTGATGGAATTCAAAATTGCGGCTCTGTGAGATTTTTGTGTACGAGGCACAAGTCCACCAGGTGTCCCTGAACGGTATCTAGAGGTGACCTGCAACTCGTCATAGAACGATGCTCGGGCCTCCGATCAATAAATCGTTGATTCTGTTCAATTCATGATGTGGGATTTTAGCAAGGGGAGGCCTCTCCCTCTTGTCCATTTCCTGGTGACCTCCATCTATGGTGGTTTCTAAAGCTAGGGTTTCACTCATTAGGGGACAATGCAGTCACGCCAACGAGGGCCAAAGCTGGAAATCCACAGACGGTGGGGATGCGGTTGGTGTTGCCATATTTCCCATGCCCAAACACACTAGCAGGAGTTGACGGAATCCAAAATTGTGGCTCTGTGAGGTTTTTGCGCACCAGGCACAAGTCCACTATGTGTCCTTGAACGGTATCTGGAGGTGACCTGCAACTCACCATAGATCAATGCTTGGGCCTCTGATTGATGAACTGCCGATTCAGTTGGATTCATGACATCGGATTTTAGCTAGGGGGGGGGGCTCTCCCTCTTGTCCATTTCCCAGTGACCTCTGTCTATGGTGGTTTCTGAAGCTAGGGTTTCGTTCAGTAGGGGACAATGTAGTCACGCCAATGAGGGCCAAAGCTGGAAAGCCACGGATGGTGGGCATGCAACCGGCGTTTCCATATTTTCCATTCCCAAACACGCTAGCATGAGTTGACAGAATTCAAAATTGCGGCTTCGTGAGGTTTTTTGCGCACCGGGCCCAAGTCCACCAGGTGTCCCTAAACGGTATGTAGAGGTGACCTGCAACTCACCATAGATTGATGCTCGAGCCTCGATCAATGAACCGTCAATTTTGTTGGATTCGTGACGTGGGATTTTAGCAAAGGGGGGGCCTCTCCCTCCTGTCCATTTTCTGGTGACCTCCTTCTACGGTGGTTTCTGAATCTAGGGTTTCTCTCAGTAGGGGAAAATGCAGTCACGCCAACAAGGGCCAAACCTAGAAATCCATAGATGGTGGGGATGTGGTTGGAGTTGCCATATTTCCCATGCCCAAACATTCTATCAGGAGTTGACAGAATACAAAATTGTGGCTCCGTGAGGTTTTTTGCACACCAGGCACAAGTCCACCAGGTGTCAGTGAATGGTATCTCTAGGTGACCTACAACTCGCCATAGATAGATGCTTGGGCCTCCAATCGACGAACCATCGATTCCATTGGATTCGTGACGTGGGATTTTAGCTAGGGGGAGGCCTCTCCCTCCTATCCATTTCCTGATGACCTCCGTCTAAGGTGGTTTCTAAACTTATGGTTTCGCTCAGTAGGGGACAATGCAGTCATGCCAATGATGGCCAAACTTGGACAATGCATTTCATGCCAATGAAGGCCAAACTTGGAAAACCCTATCCCTAACTAGGGTTTATTGTTTAACATGCATGGGCCATAACCATAACCCTACCAAGGAAACCCTAATCCTAACCCTAATCTTATCTTGTTGTCACAACTCAATTCAGAATCAATCTAATGTCCAACTGAACTTTTTCAAATCCGGTGGACTTATGCTTCAAATCATGTTGATTCACGAAGTTGGTTCTTGGTCTTTGGATTGTATTGTAGTTCCTTTAATTCTGAGTGATTAGTCATTGGTGCATGAGGTTTGTTGAATAGTGTTGTTGGTCGTTGATGAAATGTGAAGCATGTATTGCACTTAGTTTTATTAAATTACACTTGAGCATTGACTTAACTTGTAATTTAATGAATCCAAACTCACGATTTTTAATTAGATATATCCAATTGGTGTGCATGTAGTGAGTTCATTGAAACCTTGAAATACATTGTATTGCACTTATATTTATTAAATTACATGAGCCGGAACTTTGACTTTAGTGTGCATGTAGTGAGATCATTGAAACCTTTAAATATAATAGTTTTTTTCTTTTGACATAGTGCATTCATAAGTAATAGATAATCCCCACAAATCAATACAATAGATTGACAAAAGAACATGTGGAAACCAAAGAACAAATTCAAAGTGAAATGTATCATTCATTTATAACTAAAATGTCAATGTACATGCCATCCAAAAGTACATATATATCCAAAAGTATCCAAAAGTACATATATATATCCAAAAGTAACCAGAAGTACATGTGTCTCCACAACTATTCAAGACTATCTAAGCCACATGTACATGTATCCAAAACTATCCAAGCCACATGTACATGTAAGTGAAATTTCAATGTACATGTCTCCAAAAGTACATGTATCCAAAACTATCCAAGCCACATGTACATGTATCGAAATGTACATATCCCATAAGACACATCAAAACTCAAGCTTCCTCTTGTTCTTTCTCGAGGTTGATCCTGTAGGCACAACTCTAGGACCAGTGTGCATCTCCGGATCCTGCAAATTAAATATGAATTGTTAAATTCAACTAACTATGTACTAATACATTATCTCAATAAAATACCATATCTAAATTAACTCAACAATTATCAAAATGTTAATGGACATTGCATGAAACAATTGGTCATTAATGGACATCTCACCTCAGTGAGAGACTATGACAAAGGGAATTGTGTTCCTTGTGTAGTAGATGGAGCCGTTGGTTGAACACCAAGGATGGTCGCATCGATGGTTGAACCAAAGGGGGCAAGAACTGTTGCTGGTGGTGGTGGCTACAATCACCAAATGTTGATATAGTTAGACATGTGCATGAATAAACAATAGACAACAATAACACACTATGTTTAGATCATGTTAAAATAGTTGTAACTTTGTGTGGCTTCTTGTTATTGCAGATACCACATTGACTACAGCATCAATAACTCCTACTGTTGGTGGTTACAATCACCAAATGTTGAAATAGTTAGACATGCATGAATAAACATATGCCAACAATAATAAACTATGTAACGATCATGTTGAAATAGTTGTACCTCTATGTGACTTGTTGCCATTGTAGATGCAGCACTGACTATTGCATCAACCATCCCTGAAAGGTTTTCAATAGTAAACTCTGGCTCCTAATGCAGTAAACATGCAAATCAAACATTAACAAAACATTTTATGCACTGGATTTCAAGTTAACCAAGAAATATCATCGAAGGATATACATTACCATGGTATCAGTAGCTCCATGGTCGTGGACAACTGGACTCTTGCTAGGAGTAGGCCGCCTCCTATACACATGACCCTTGTTCACATATGGCCTATGAGGAGATACAACTCCAGGAAATGGTCCAGGTGTTTCGGTTGGTGCCTATAGTCAACAAGATTTCATGTAGTTAGACATGCATGACTCAACGGACATACATGTATTTAAAAAATGACATTTTTTAAACGTTTAAAATGTTTACGTCCATCACTGCTTTCCCCCATGAAGGATCTGGGATCTGCGAGTTTAATAATTGTAAATATTAGACCACAGATAGCATTAGTGAACTAACATGTACAATGTGTGGAAATTAACAAATTAATAAGTATTAAAAAACTTACATTTTTAAAATGTTTACCTCAGTGTGAGATACGACAATGGGTGCTATATGAATCTCTCCACCAACCAAGGGATCAAGGGATGGAATGTTATGCCAGATATTTCCTCAATCGATACAACCATGGATTCTACCTCCATCACTACTTTCCCCCGTGAAGGATCTGGCATCTGCAAGTTTAATAATTGTAAATATTAGACCGTAGATAACATTAGTGAACTAACAGGTACAGTATGTGGAAATTAAC
Organism: Pseudotsuga menziesii; assembly: GCA_001517045.1. Lineage (NCBI taxonomy): Eukaryota > Viridiplantae > Streptophyta > Pinopsida > Pinales > Pinaceae > Pseudotsuga > Pseudotsuga menziesii. The sequence continues at coordinate 161,252 of LPNX010816293.1, read as the reverse complement.
AAATTAACAAGTATTAAAAAGATAAAATTTTAAAACGCATTAGAGGAAATTTCAACTCAAAATGGACCTCTTAAAATGAATTAATAAAATAATAGTTAAAATAATAAAATAATATTTATTAATTTTGGAGGAAGAAAAGAAAAAAACTACTTTTTTGTTTGTATTTTTGACATATCTCCCCGTGTTTTTACTCAAATTTCGATCGGGAGAGCTCTTTGGATGCGTAACTAAATTCCGCATCCAACGAGTACCCACTCAGCATACTTTTGACGGACCTCGCTACCCCAAAAACAAGAAATACCTGAAAAAATGGAATGATGATGTAGCGGGGTCCGTCATAAGTATGCCGAGTGGGTACTCGTTGGATGCGGAATTTAATTAGGCATCCAAAGAGCTCTCCCGATCGAAATTTGAGTAAAAACATGGGGGGATATGTCAAAAATACAAACAAAAAAAGTAGTTTTTTTTATGATACCTATCCCCAATTTATATTAAAAAAGTGTTTAAGACCTATACGGTATTTCAAATTTAAAGCAATTTCATTGGCTAACACATGATGACATGGAAATTGAATAAAAGTTAAAAGGCCCATTTTGAGTTGAAATTTCCTCTAATCTTTACCTCGGTGTGAGATACGACAATGGGTGCTATAAGAATCTCTCCACCAACCAAGGGATCAGTGGATGGAATGTCTTGCCCCTCTATAGAGTGTGGAACATGGAACTCTGGGGCATCGCTACCAGCATAAAGCATGAACTGGAAGTTCATAAAATTAATATATTAGCTCAAACTATACATATGTGTACAAAGAGGAAAATAAATGAAGAATTTATTACAATTAACCATATACATACATTACTCAAAAACCCACTGAGGACAACATCTGACGAAATACCATAGCAGGGACGCCCACATGATGTGCACTCGCGAGGCTCAAAAGTAGGCTGGGAATGTGCTGATGGTGCTACACTATTAGATGGTGCTGCACTAGATGGGGGTACTGCACTAATGGGCGGTACTGCACTAGAAGATGGTCCTGCAACGTGACAACCTGGTGTATGTACCACACTAGGGACAGATGTCCCTTCCTCATCCATATGTTGAACCATAGTGCTATGACGACAACTGACCGTGCCAAACTCATATATGCATCACGTGTCTATGGAATAACACGATGTACAAGTGGGACATCTGGCCCAGGAAACTGCCTGCGAGGCGCAGGGATAGGGTGATTAACGTCTCAAATCCTGGCATTTGGTCAGTTTTGGGGCATCCCCCCACCGATCCCCTGAAACGACAATATATCAAAATAGTTTACGTGTTTACCCAACATGAACTTTGCATACATCTTCCGAAGGAAATACAAGGGGATTTCCTTGTTGTTGTGTGGTGGCATATCAAAAACCATACACCACCTGTCCATCCAGTTATCAACAAATGGCTGATATGTGCACCACTCGATAGAGATATGTGGCCTATTTGCATTTTGGATTTCCCCCATGCGAGGGTCCCTAAACAATGAAAATATATGCTCTTTGGTAATTTTCAACTTTTTTATTGCATTGTAGCCAAGCCCATTAGCGTACTCTTGTCTTTTTCTTTCTCTATATGATGTAATATCATATAGTATGTTGCTTGACAATGTAATAGTCTCAACAATTGCAGCCAAAATGGATGCAAGTGAATGTCGAATCCTATCACCACCACTAAAAGCAGTACTGAGTCCTCTCAACTAGGAAAGCTCAATCAGTATTTCAGCATTTGTGTCCATAGCCGCAACTTCAATAAAAAAATCAATAAGGAAATCATTAGAAACATATACATGGTATATAATGACATCTCTTCAAAGTTGAAAATGTAAATTAAGGAAAACTCAAGTAAGCAATTTAATGGCATTCACTTACATACATTCAAAACTTAAAATTAAACATTTGACAATTAAATAGTGAGTTTTGTTCAACTTCTTTCTAGAAGTTAAGGCACTTCTTCACCCTCATTGGTGACTTTTCCATGCACACTAGGGTTTAAACTTCTTTGAATTTAGGAGTGCTATTTTGACATGTTTTGGCCTTTACGTTCCTTGGATATGTAAAAGAAAAGGGCAAGGGACCATTAGGACATGTGAGGCAAGAAAAGGGGTGATACAAAGCTGCCACCATATCCTCTAAATATAATTGACTCGATCATGGTTGGGAACACTCTCACGACACACTCTAGGTAGTTCATGGGTGTTCACCATTTCCATTGTTGTATAAACATGGAAACCAACCAAAAGTTACATGGAAAAATGGAGAATTTGTGGACTGGACTACAATTGGATGTAGATGAGCTTAGAGACTCGACATGTAGAAATATATTACCCATTGTTTTTTCTATTTTAAAAAATGGTTGATAAATCTAGTGATGTAGGGGCATAGAATGTTTGAGTAAAGTCATTTATGTCTTTGCTAGATCAAGGGATCTTAGGGAGACCAAGGGTCTCACATGTTTCTAATTTTCTTTATTATGTTTATAGGATAAAAGAAGCATAATTCGTGTTCTTGTGTTTTCTAACATGGGTTTCTTACACCTTGTGCCTTATACCATATTTTTATGTTAGTTCTACCAATTTGTGTGTAATATCTAGGGCTTCTATTGTAATTGGAACATAAGGTAGCTTTTCCATTACTCTCTCTTGCATATTGTGGAGAATTATGAGATATGTGTTGTTTAGAACCCTACTCAGTAGTAATTTTGTGTCTCTCTTATAGTATTTTTGTTCCTTTTCGTTTATGCATTATGATGTGGGCTTTCTCTCTTTCTTTGTCTTTAATTTGAATGTAGATATATATTGTTTTTTTAATTGTTAAAACCCTTGGCTTATGATTTTAGCCTCCTTCCACACACACTCTATACTTGTGTTTGTTTTATATATTTGTAGCCTTTTGGAACATTGAATATCTATTAGACAAGATGTTTTTGTTTCTTATAGCCTCTTTTAGTTTGATGTGTGAAAAATACGTTACTTGTATCCATCAAACATTAGCTTGGGAGTTGTTGGGTTGATTATTCTATTAAAAAAAATATTCTAGGTTTAAAATTGACAAAAAAGAATGCTTTGGGTGATTGAATTCCCTGATTGGATGATAATTCATCGGTGGAATCTCCTCCAACAATCCCAAGCACCTAATTTGCTCCAAAACGCTCCAATTTGCCGTCGGTTTCACGTTCCTAATAGGTAGAATAGGCCGCGAGTTTCAGGCCCTTCTATATAAATTAATTTTAGTTTTCCAAATCACATACGCATTCTAGAACTAGAGATTACGTACGCGTTTTGTAGTTATATAACACGTGCGTGATATGGTTTCCTATCCTACATGTCCCATGACATGTCATGCTCGGGTTGAACCATAGCAAGTGCTATGTAGTAGAAAAGTGTTGTATTTTTTGGTAACGTGATCGTGTTTTTGAAAACTAGGATTGCATCTAAAAGGTCTCTCATCTTCTTGCATTAACCCATCATTAGAATTTTTTTTTAGTTTTCTTGACGTGTACTTATTTCATTCTTTGTTTTTGGTGGGATTGAATAAGGCTTATTTTATGTGTTTTGGACATTATGTATGGATGTTTTTTTTATGCATGTAGACAACTTGTAAGATACTTGTTTTCTTAATGTCTTAGGCCTGGGGTTTCACACTATTTGGGGCTATTTGGGGAATCGTTGATAGATAGTAATATAGGATTAGTCTATTTGAATATGTTTGACAATTTTTTGTTGGTGAATGTACTTTTTGATTTATTGAATAAAAAAAGTACAAGTTTTTTTTGCTTGAAAAAAATAAGTCAACTAAAGTCAACCAAAGCAAACTGAAGTCAATCATAGTCAATTGCATTGAACCATGGTCAACTAATAGTTAATTATTCCCAAACAAAGTCAACCATAGTCTAACTATGGTCAACCATGTTGAAACAATTCCAAAGCATGGCCAATAATTGTCAACCATCATCAAGTATGGTTGACATAATCCATCGATACTCAAACGTTAACCAATAGTAACCCATAGTCAACCATGGTTGGCATATAGAAACCATAATGGAAATTGAACCATAGTAAACCATGTCAAGCATTGCTAAACATGATCAACCGTGGTCAATTATGACCAAACAAAGTCAAACACATAGTCAAACAAGGTCTTGACCATTTTCAAACAATTCTTAAATGTGGCCAATCAATCTCAACCATAGTCAAGCATAATCAAACCATAGTGACCATGGTCACCTATAGTCAATAATAGGTTTAAACATGGTCTTCCATTGTTGAACATAAGCAACCATCTAAAACCTTATTTAGTCACATTGGTACCTAACCCTTTAAAATGTTTGCAATGCGATATAACTATTAAGGAGCATAGCCACCCTACAAAAGTCAACTTACATGAATATTATAACACTACAAATCCATTGAGGACCATTAACACTAATATAACCTAGAATTTTGAAATGAAAAATAACCTTTAACATCTCCATGGGACATAACCATTAATCAATGTACCAATTTTATATTATTAACATAAACATATTTATATTATTAATTTTATATTTTAAATAATTATATTTTATCTTTAATATTTCTAAATTTAATGATCTTAAATATTTAATATGATTACTTATTTAACAATTTTAATATTAATATAAGTATAATAATAATTATTTATATATTTTTCTTTCAATATTTTTATATAAATAATAAAAGTGATTTTATCATTGTATTTTTTATTATATTTAAACTTTATTAAAATTATAACTTTTATTTCGCAAAAGTATGTCAATAATTAACATAATCATATCAATTTAATAATATGGCATTTTCCACCTTAAATTAATGTCATCTACACGTCAACCATATTATTATTAATATGGTTATGTTAATAATAATAAAAATATATTTTATCAACTTTCTATTCAAATTTTAACATTTTAATTACAGGGAATATGGATGGGGCTGATAGGAGGCACATGTTTGCAGACAATCATTTTATTAGTTATCACATACAAAACAAAGTGGAACAAAGAGGTAAATACCCAAAATATTAACATTATTTCTTTTAAAAAATTTCTTTAATCTCATTAAATATCATCCCAAAATTGTAGTTTACAAAGTATCTATCTTATATTTCCATATAATGATATGATACCAGGTTGAAAAGGCCTCTCACCGTTTATCTACGTGGAGGGCTAATTTGCAAGACAATCAAAACACAAGCACAACCAGAAATGGGGTGATTAGTTAACTTTTATTCTTTCTTAGGTTTTGGATTTGTTATAAGTTGACTGGTCAATAACTTATGGTATCTTATGTTTGTGTTTAAGGTTGAATAAACATGGTATCTTATGTTTGTGTTTAAGGTTGAATAAAATGTTTATTGTTATAGTATTTGTGTTTTAGATTTTTGAAAAATATTACATTTTGAAATTTGCAAAAATTATAATAAATTTACTTAAATTTAAATGGAAAAAAAATCTAAATTTGAAAGGTATTTTTTTATATATAAATTTTGAAAGAAATATTGCATCTTTAATAATATTGAATTCAATTTAAATTAAAAAACTTGTTTTTCATTATTAGAAATTGAACTAGCAATTTTATTAATTTTTTGAGATTTGTATAGGTTAAAACATTAGTTGATGGAAGCTAAAAACAATAATTAGTTTACCTGAAGCAATTTTAGAGATGTATGTACAACTTATTATAAAATAGTGAAAAAAATGAAACAATAGAATAAGGTTCTATTATTTTCCATACTTTTTAGTAATAATTCTAAACTTATTTAAAATTAATTCAATCAATGAAGCATTGAAATAATGAGCTCACCCTAGTTTTAAGGTCTTAACCATTTGTTTTCCAAATGGGTATGGCAATAAAAAATTACACCATGTAAATAAAATAACTATGTATTTTAGAAATATGATAGATGTACAAATAAAAATCAATAAAAAAATAATTTTCTTAAAAAGGCATATATATAAAATTTGTAGACAAAGTTGTATATAAGTGTGTGCAATTTCAAAAGCAACGAATATATTGTTCATATTTAAACGTATGGTTGAAAATGACCTAAAGAACATGGAGGTTGGAAAATAGATTTGTTTTTGTTTATGCATCCCAAACCAACATGTTTGTTATCCCAAATCTATAATCCATCCAACACATAGATGATAGCGCCAATCCCACCACATTTTTTCTTAATTTAAAGGAACATGTTGTAGTGCCTCGTTTTGTCATTGAATGTTAACCTTGATTGCAACTTTACTCTTTGAGGGAATTTAGTTGCGAATGACCCAATTATGTGGGGATTTAGTCCTAGACTCTGTGTTGTCTTATTTTCTGAGGGCATTTGGTTTTGGAGGACCTGAGTATGTGTGGAACTAGTATTTGCTTATAAAAGATTATTTCTTGGAAATTCCATGTTGTGCTATTAATGACGAGTTCATGTGATTATGTTAGGATTTTTATGTTGATCAAAAGTTCTTGTGATTATGTTAGGATTTGATTTTGATCGAAAGTTCATATGATTATACTATGATATCGATGTTAATCGAAAATTCATGTGATTATGATGTGATGACGATGTTGATTGAAAATAATAATGTAATTATGTTATAGTTTCAATTGTGATTGAAATTCTTTTATGATTTTATAACGATTCAATAGTGATTGAATGTATATGCAATTTGTAAATCACTACAACAAAAATTGGATTTAGCGTCTCTTTTTGCATCCTTTTTTGCGTTTAGACCATCTTTCAGTGTATTTTTCTTCATTTTTTGGACAAAATGGCGCAATTTCATGGGTTGGTGCTATTTTAGGTGTTTTTTGCGTCCTTTTTCTATGTCTGGGGCAAATTGTGGTGTAATTTGCACTGGGCTTTGCACTTGGTTATGAGCCAGGTTTTGCATCAGGTTTTGCAATGGGTTTTGAGCCTAGTTTTGCACCTAATTTTGCGCCTAGTTTGTACATCTACTCTTGTTGCGCCCCCTCTTACGCCCATGTTTGTCTCAATGTTTACGCCCTTGTTTTTATCCACTTTTGCATCCTTTTTTACATCCACTTCTTCTTCTGTTTTTGCATCAAAGTTTACATCCTGTTTTGAGTCTAGTTTTGCATCTTGTTTTGTTTCAGCCATTTTTGCATCCATTTTTTCGTCCAATTTTGCACCCACATTTTCATCCCTTTCTGCATCCCTTTTTGCATCCATGTTTATGTCTTTTTTTGCATCTACTACTGCATCCACTTTTGTCATGTCCCAATTCACACCCATTTTTGCGCTTACTTTTACACCCACTTTTGCTTCAACTTTTGCATCCACGTTTGCATCTTTTTTTGCATCCAATTTTACATCAATTATTGCATCCCTTTATGCATCTATTTTTGCATCCACTTTTGCATCGGGTTTTGCGTTGGGTGTTACGACTACTTTTCAATCTAGTTTTGCATCTACTTTTGTTGCATCCACTTTCGCATCCAATTTTGTATCCAATTTTACATCCATGGTTGTATCCACTTTTGCACCAATTTTTTCATCATGTTTTGCTTCCATTATTGCATCATTTTTTGCATCCACTTTTGCATCCATTTTTGGTGCACCCCATTATGCACCCACTTTTGTGCTTACTTTTGTTGCATCCATGTTTGCATCCATGTTTTATCCACTTTTGCACCCATATGTCAAAGATGACAACGAGGATAATGATTATGATATTGAGGATGAATATGATGATGATGATAATGTTTTTGATAATGGGGAGAATGATGACAATTATTATTATTATAATGAAAATGGTGACATTGGCAATGATTATGATGGCAATGAAATGAATGATGATGATGGTGATGATGACAATGAAAATGATGATGAATACAATGAGAATGATGATATTTGTCATCTTAAAAAATAAAGTTGTTATTTCTCATGCATAAATAGTATGTGTCCTCCATGACCCTTTTCCACTAATCACATCTCTTGGGTAGATGTTATTTCTTAGCGGCCAAAGGTAATGATGAATAACTGATGACAATGTCAATAATTATGATGATGATGATGACGACGATGATGACGATGATGATGACGATGATGTCAAGGAAAATGGCAATAATGATGACATGAATGATGATTATGACAATGATGATGACTATTGTGATAATTGTGATGATAATGCCAATGATGTTGATGATGATGATGATGATGATCATCATAATTTCCATCATTGTCATCATAAAAAACATCATCAATGTCATTGTCATCTAGTTCATCATAGTCATTATTTAAAGCATATGGGATATGGTTACCATTTAAAGCATGCATAAGAAGTGGATATGGTTACAGTTTTAAGCATGTATAACTTATAACTATGATTGAACACAATTTAATCTTGGATCTTGTAGTGAAACTGGTTTTATTTACCCTTACCAACACTTTCTTATAAGGATCATCATCATCATCATTCATGTCATTCTCATTGTCATCGTAACTGCCATTTTCATCATCATCATCATCATCATCATCATATAATCTCATCATTGTCAACTTCATCGTCATTTCCACCATCTTCATCATCATTATCTATATCATCATTCATATCATAATCATTTCTGTCATCTTCATCATTGTTATTGCCATCATCAACACAAACATTGTCATCATCATATAATCACATCATTGTGAATATCATTATCATTAAATCAATTACATATATTGTGTCCACTTTATCTCCCCAAATCAATTACATTTATATTCTCCTTATGCTAGGTTTCCTAAGTGCAAAACTAGGTGGATTATATCACCATGATTCTAAAGTGGATGCAAATTACATCCACTTTAGCATCCCAAATAAACTACATTTAAATTCTACTTGTGCTAGATTGTATAGGTAAAAAACCAGGCACATTATATAGATATGTTGCTAAAGTGGACAAAAGATGATTTGATGAAGAAAGATGATAACAAAATCAAAATATGAGGTTTCCTCGATTTGGCATCTTAGTTTTCATTTCCTATTGTATAGTTAATCAAAATTATTTTGATTTGGAGCGTAGTGTGGACTAGGAAATGGCTTTGGGGTGGTATATTATGATGAGTTGAGGTCTTACATGCATACTCCATGCTTCATTCCCTCCAATGGGTAGCATGATAGTCCTCGTACTTAAAAGAAAAGTGGAATGCATGCCTGACATATTACATGAAACAAATTGTGGATAAGGAAGACAATATCATATTGAACATAAATTTTAAAGGGATGGGATGAAATTGCACAAGTCCAAAGGTATGATTGTTCCTAAAAATTTCATAGAGCTTGAAAATTTGAAACAATTTGATAGATTATTGCACCAAGATAAATCTTCACCAAAGAACACACATCCTATGCAAAATAAGTTTTAGAACTATGCGATGCAATATCACATAGGTTACAAACTTTATAATGAATCATGAGATTTAAAGTTTGAGTGAGCACAACAATAGAAGGTTAAACCCAATTAAAAAACAATCACCATAGGAATTAGATAGTAAACTTCATGGTTGAACCTCTCATTGCCAAGTCTCATTGTTGAAGCCAAAATCCATGGGTTCTAACAATTGGAAAAAAGCATGGTCATCATCGACACTCAAGCAAACAAAATGTGATATAGCCATATTTCTACACCAATGACACTTGTTCAAAAGGTAATATTTCCCTTTCCAAAACCCTATGGTTATTTTTTGATAAAATCAATGTTCTTGAGCTAGGTATCCCAATCTCTATTGTTATGCTAGGTTTACAATCAGTAGTATGAGGCCATTTCACATTTCTTGGATTGAGCTCAAGACAACCATCATCATTTGAAACATAGTAGGCAGTTGTTTGAGATTTGTTCAGCTTTGACAAGAAAATACGATGAGTTTTTCAGCAAACACATAAGAAATTTAATCTCCCAAGATCAAAAAATTGCTTAACCACCTCTTGAGGTCTCAATGCACCCCGAGTTTAAATGACTTGGGGATCCAAAACCAAAACCTAATTTCCACTACCCACCATCGATAGGATTTCAGAGGGTTAAACTTAAAATTACTTCACTGATAGTAATTCAATTGTCTACCTCCGATGCATGAAATTAATAAAAACATGTTTCTTAACTTCAACGATTTATAAATCATTTTTGTATCAAAAGAAACGATTTAAAATAAAAACCCACACACTTGTAAATTAGCATTTCCTATGAATATTTCAATTCATTTTGTCAGAAAACTTAAATTCACATGCATTCATATTCTCTAATTTTACCTAGCATTTTTTAGTTTTAATATAAAATTTTACAAAATTTTAATTTATGTGGCGCAATGTTCAAATTTTACTCTACAAATTTATATGTTAAAAAATGTTAAAAACATTAAATCTCTCCTCAAAAAATTTGAGGTTGTTCAAAATATAAAGTATCTAATCTTCATTGAAATTTCACGTATTGACTGGATAGTCACATCACACAAAGAATCCATATAAAATGTTTCAAATTATGGCAAAGAAACTGAAGTTGGATTCAAAAAGTTCAACATTTTATATAATTAATTTGACCCTCATTATGATTTTTTTAAAGTTATCACTGTTTTACATTTGCCATAAAAAATATTTGTGGTGAATAATTTTTTTTACATTGAGAAAAATAATGGAATTATTTTCCACGTTGATATAGTGTATTTAAATTCAAACCTTGGAAGACCATGGCTTATGACTAATTTTAAACTTGATGATGATGTTTTTTTAGTTAATTATATGAATTCATTAATGATTAATAAATCCATTCCCACATTCATAAGGGAATGGAATTCATATGACTTTTATTGCTAAATGATTACATACCTAACTAAGTAATCACATGAAGGGACTTGAATTTTATTTTGAAATTTAATTTTTTCAAAATGTGTGAATATTATCATTAAATGATCTCAATTGTTTTTGCAAATGGAGGAAATTTTTATAAATGTAATGAAAGATAAGAAGAAATGGTTTTTTTCCTTTAAAAAATGAATGCTTTTATTATCTAAAGAAATATTATTATTATCTTTTTCTTCTTATATAATTATTCTATTAAATTTGAACAAAAAAGCCATTTACTAACCAATATTGTTGCTATAGAATTATGTTGTGTTATAGAGTTAACTTAGAATTTTGTTTTGATAAAATCAAAACTTAAAATAATAAAATTACATGATCATAGTACCTTTAGTGTTTTCAAATTTTCTAAATTGTTTTATGCAATTTAAACAACTTTGACCAATTTTAAGACATACTTGACTAAATTTGAGTTTCCAAATTATGGTGAAGCCTAATCTGAAAATTAAAAAATCATGTATAACTACTTTTGTGTTTGAACCACCCTTTTGCATTGTTTTCCATATTTTGAAAATAAACCAATCATGTAGAACTGCCCTTTTTCCTATGAGAGCTGTAGGTCTTGTTTTAACCCTCATCTGTCATTTGAATGCATTTTGAACTAACTGATGTCCCACAGAAGAACCAATTGACGTCATACAGAAGAACGATGGATAATAAATATAGCAGTGCAAAATGCTACGAGAAAATTGCAGACATATTTTTTTGTGTACTAAAAAGAAGCTTGTATTTAGACCACTGAGAAGAAATATCGTGGGTCTATAGAATCTCGTAAATATGTGGAATTGGGGTTAACAGGTTTATCTCCAAAGGATTCCAAAAAAAAGTTGAAAAAGGGGCTCAAGGAATCAGGGTTTACGGGCTCTTCCCAAAATATACTCAAAGGATAGCCTAATACTAAGTTGTATGCGTCAATTCTCAAGTAAGTATCCATGCTTACCATTATTTACCAATACGATGGCCCTTAAAAATCTGAATCAGTAATTACAACTATTTTTCATTTGGCTAAGTCCATACTCTTATGTCATAATAACCCAGGACTTGCACCTGGAATTTAACCTGATGAGTAGACTGATATTCCACTACTGAAATACAACAAAGTAGAAATGTTAAAAGAATCTGTTAACAAAATAAAATAAAATTGCAAGTGTTAGATGAGATACACAACTAAATTGAGAAACCATCAAATATCAATTGATGGCTCATCTTTGACTTCAAAATTCTGGATCATTTTGAAAAGATCTGAAAATGTATTAGTCAATTGACATCTCGCAATCATTTCACTTAAATTTCACTTTACAAATCGGTGCATCCTAAATAACTAGAAGTAATCTTGGCAATGCTGAGAACCACCTTCAAAATACCTCTCTCTGTACTAGTTCTTCGGGAAGATGAGACCATCCACTGAAGGCAATCAAAATGATCATGACTTCCTTTACAATGATGGCATATAAGTCTGTGGCCTTAATATTCTAAATTAGTAATCACGTATCTCTGGTAGTAAGTGTTCTACAAGGGAAGGGTAGCTGCACAAAAAATTGATTATAAAAATTTAGACAGATCCTGAAAAGTGCCTGGCTCTCACTGTAACTATTCATATTCTGCACTCAAAGAATAATCTTGAAAATCCCTATGTAGTGATAAAGCTAGAAACCTATCTAAGCAGCAACAATATTCAAATCCTAGAATCTACAAACACATATTGTAGAAAAATAATAACATCAAGTACAAAGATCTCTAGAAATCCAATCAGAAACATCTTACCTCCACCTTTTTCATGGTCCAACTCTAGGCCTACTTTTACACAGAGAATTACCTGCAAGGAATATTCACTTCAATCCCAACAAGTAAGTATATATAAGAAATCTACTATAGACCCAACACTGTTATGGATCTGATGAAGAATCAACCCCTGCATCTATGTGATCTTGCATCAAACCATGAAGAAATCCATTGGTGTTACCAAGTAAAAACAGATGCCAGCCATGAGGCTATGGTGACTAGCCATGAAGTTGGCCCCTAAATTAATTCTTGTTGGTATTGGTTGTGCATAGGAGCCTAAGGGAGAGGACGTATGAAGTTATCAGGGGTTGATCTTAGACATTCAACCCTGTGTGATCTCAGGTATCCCTCCAATCATTTCAAGGGGGCTATTCAGGGTGAACCAAAAGGTAGACCCAATACTGTTATGGATCTGATAAAGATTTGTGCCCTGCATCTATGTGATATTGCATCAAACCATGAATAAATATGTTGGTGTTACCAAGAAAAAATAGATGTCAACCATTAGGTTTATGGTGACTAGCCATGAAGTTGGCCCCTGTATTAATTTTTGTTGGTGTTGGTTGTGCATAGGAGTCTAAGGTAAGGGACAGATGAATTTATCATTAGTTGAGCTTAGAAATTCAGCCCTATGTAATCTCATCTATCCCTCTAATCATTTTGAGGGCGTTGTTCAGGATGGCCCAAAAGGGGCCTGCATAGACTTGAGCTATCAATACCTCTTTCCAATCAAATGTTAGAGAGGACCAACAAGTATGAGTGATGTATGGAGGGAGGGAAATTCAAGAAGGCATGCTTCCCATCATACATCTAACTTTATGATTGGTCGTTGAAACCATAGGCCACATGACATGAAAAGAATGGAGGCATATAGTTGTTCAAAGGGTTGCTTTGCGACTTTATTTAAAGGAGAGGAAAAGGATGGTAAGAGAGACAATATGAAAGATTATCATATTCATTCAAAGAGAAGAAACAATTCCTTTTGTTGGTCCTCCAGTTCCCTTACTCTTGTCAGTGAGTTTGGCATATTCAGCTTCAATTTTGTCTGTTAGAAGTTTGGCATGCACATCAATATCTACCAAGTTCCAACTGGACCTCAGTCTCTCTATTCACTTGCAGCTGATCTGTCATGTTCCTTTTGAGGCATTAGATTTTGTTTTCCAGAATGTATTTGAGGCACTGGTACCTTCTAGTTGCCATATGAATCCAACACTCTTCATTAATAGTGATCTCTTCTTTTTCTTGCCAAATTTTGAGGACTGTTTCAATAAACACTTTTTTGTGTGTGCATTTGCTCTTCTACAACTGATTTTAGAGGATTTTGGGTCATCTATAGTTATTCATTGATTGAGAAAACTTAAAAATTTCCCACCCTTTTGGCCAAAATTTGGAACCATCAGCTAATGTTTATTTCATTAGATCTTATTTTTCTGTTATGGGTATGTGGCAGGTATGCTGGACTAATATAGATTGCTTTCCCATTGAAGCATTGTTCCATAACTTTTTAAGCTAATTTCATCAGAGTGAAAAATTGTAGGTAAAGTAGTTTTCAAATACTTAGTTTATGACATCAAAAGGATTGAAATTTGTGGAAATAATACCAAAGATGCTTCCTTTATAGTATATACTTTTTAAGTGCCAAGCATTAACCACCTTTCAAAGGTTTGTGCTTACATACACTTTAATCGAGTGTGTGACCACTAGGCTTGACTGAACGACCATAATGACTTATGTTGAACAGTGCCCCCCTTGTAGGGGTGCACTTTCCCACTTTCAGTGCAAATGGTCACATACTGTAAGAGGATTTGAACTCTGGTGGTGGCTGTAAGAGTGCTCTCCATTCACCCACCCAACTTACCTTTCTTGTGGTTAAGTCAACTACCTTATCTTTCATTTATTGCTTCTCATTTATTTTGAATTTAAACAACATATTGACGGAAGCCTTACTTGGATGGTTTTGCTAGTTTAGTTAGCAGGAAAGACTAAAAAATTGGGGGATTTACGAAGTATAAATATTGCAAAACACTCATAAAAGGAGCATAATATAAAATTCCAATGTAGACATCAAAAAGTCCTTTGAAAACCTTTTAACTTATACACAAAAACACATCATACATTTTACTTTAAGATTGGTCGTTGAGACCATAGGACACATGACATGAAATAGTGGAGGCCCATAGTTTTTCAAAGGTTTGTTTTGGTAGTTTGGTGACTTTCGTGAAAAGAGAGGAAAAGGATGCTAAGAGGGAAACAATAAGATATTATCAAATTCAATCATAGAGAAGAAAGACGGAGGTAGAGTTCTCATGGTGATAGAAATGGAGAAGCTCCATGGAGAAAGAAGAAAACACCAGCCAAAGAATCCTTGTGAACCCATTGTAGCCCAGTCGAGACAGGGCAGTGAGAATATTAATGTTTGAAGGGAATTAACCCATGTTTTGTTGTAAGTTGCAGTAAAGAGACCATTAAGGCCTATTTGTAATAATTGAACCTTGAATTCAATAGATTGGTTAAGCTTGTTTTTTCCTTTCTTAGTTATGTATTGATTTTTGTGAATATGCATCCATAACATTGTTTTATGCTCTGAGAATAATTGCATCCCCAATAGGCTTGCACCATTTTGGTAACAGAGCAGGTTTGATACCTATTTGAGGGCATTTATAGAATTATGGCATCCATTTTTAGTCAATGTTTCAGACCAGGACACTGTAGTTGAAATTGGACTCTGGAGTATCAAACTGGAGGTATGATGAATACATCTGTGTCAATGATATCAGCAAAGAGATTTTGTTGGGTACAATCATTGGAAAGAAGACAGTTCCAGAAGGAAAGAAGACCATTGGGTAGAAATGTGATTAAGGAAGTTTCACATAAACAACAATATGGTAGCTAGGGATGGATATTCATGATGTGAGGTTATGATGTTGGGTTTGTGCTAAAAATTAAGATGATCTCTGCAAGCCCTGATTTACCTTTGCTAAGATTCCTTTCCTTTATGCCACTTTGACTTTCCTTTTACTTTCTCTATCTATGTCAAGAGAAAATTTCAGCCCATTGTACGTATTGATAAATTTGGTATTCATGACTTGGGGCTATGGCTCTTTTGTTACCATAAATTGCCAACGTTGTCTATATTTATGCCTTTCTTAAGCATATCAAGCAAAAGGATCCATTTCAAAATGTTACTAAATTGACCAAAGTGGCAACTTTAATAAGCATGTCAACTCACAAAAGGACTCAAATTTGCCCTGTATAAAAACTAAGAACTAAAGTAAAAGGGATACCTATTCTTAGCCATTTCCTCTTTTCTCACCATTATTACAAAACATTTGATAATTATTTTCACCCAATAAATCTAGGCATTTCCTAAAACACAATATTAACAAGTATATCAGACCACAACCCCCAAAGATAGAATTATGTTTCTACATTTTATTATTATCACTGAGTTTTTGGAAGGCTGCTTCATTCATATTTTTGCTTAGATTATCTATATCCCCAGTTTTTTTCCTAACATTGTTTTATGTAACAAATGACCTTTTAGTTGTCTATATGATTATGGTGTCAAACATTTGAGATTGATTTCTTTTGTAAGGATCATGTATAAGAATATAAACTTAAATAGTCGCTTGTCTGATATCACAATTATCAAAGTTTTCCTGCAACATATAAGACAATAATTATATACTAATGACGTGTGAATGTAAAGCTCTCTTAATGGTTTTTGCTGGCTTTAAATCACAGGATTTGGTGAAAACTCCATATTCGATGCGACAGCCTTTGCTAAAGAATCTTGTGTTAGTGATGCTAACTGAACTTCAATGCCAAATCGTTTGCATCCCTGCTCAGGAACTGAAAAAGCTACATATGTGTTCCTCCTGCCACAAAAGATGATGCGGACTGAAGAAAATCGTTTGGAAGAAACAACCAGTTATAACAGAATGAGAGGAACTAGTACTGAAAATGAGAAAGTAGCTGGTCATGTTTTTGTTTTAGAAACAAACAGTGGAATCATACATGGTGAAAAGGAAAAGGATAGTGACAAAAGAATGGTATCCTTAGTGGAAAAGAGAAAAGATCCTACTAATATGCACTCTACACTAGAAACAGAAAAACAAAAACAGGAGAAACAGGACGCTGGTGTCCACTAGTAGAAAATTAGAAATTAATGACTAAAAAAATGACTAAAATCACGCTATAAAGGACTATTTTTGAGTCGGTGACTAATAGTAGAAAATTTCCACTATCTTATAGCTAGTCGTATTTTACTGGTCATTAATAGCTTGACTTAGTAGTCATTGATTTAGTCATCGATAGACAATGATTTAGTCATTGATAGACAATGCTTTAGTAATTGATAGTCAATGATTTAGTCATTGTTTTAGTCATTGATAGTTAATGATTTAGTCACAGATTTAGTCATTGATTTAGTCACTGAGTTAGTCATTGATTTAGTCATTGATTGCAACAATTAATGGCTAAATATACGACTGAATAAACTACTAGATGTTAACATATTAATGACTAAGCTAAATACAACTAAGATTCGGGAAATTAGCTAGTAATAGTCGTATATATGTGAATTTAGTCAATTTTGTAGTCACAAATTTATGATAGGGCACGGAGGAATCGAACCACCAACCTCCTGCCTATAATTAGGCAGGAGCTCTACCATTGAGCTAGCACCCTTTAAGTTGTTATTGCTTGAAAATGATGATACTCAAACAAATTTATGATAGATATCAATCTACAAACTACATAATTATTCCTATTACAACTTACCAGTAACTAGTATTTATGATAAACTAATTCCTGAGAGCTATGTACAATTTTCCCTGTAACTAAAGATAATAAAAATTTAAGCAATCACCAAGTGTCACCCACTGCTGGACTTTCAAAAATCACATCACTCGAATAGTTACATGTAGATCAGTCCACTTATCAAATGATAGGATTCAACTTTCCTATATCAAATGACCAAATTTGTTGATGAAATAAATGGTCCGATATCATGTTTGTAATCAGCAATATTTTTTAGCCATAAGCACAATACATCCATCATTCTACCTTGTATTCCGTTGATTTTGTTTTCCTTGTTAGCTATTTGTACATATTGACTTTTACAGTTTTCTTGAACAGATCATATAGGTGCTTTGTGGCTTCCTTGGAAGCTTCATGTAAAGGAAGGTAGTTAACAGTATTTCAGTAGGGAATCCATGCTTTAACTAGTACATTTCCAAGTCTGCACAAATTAAAGTCGATGCTTTTGAAAATGGGATTAGCATAATCATAACAAATACAGGTTCCATCTATAGAATCTATTAACGAAAGTCTATCTAAGGAACTGCTCTAGAAAACAGTTTAATATAGTTTAGATTCTCACAATATATTCATTTGAAAACATCACTAAGGGAATTCATATTCAAAGTTGTCAGGAGAATTGACTATTTGGAGTTCATGCCTGGCACAAATCTCTCAGATTAATGAAATTCCCATATCCATGTCCATACTAGGCTAGTCCATAATGAGGTGAAGATCCATATTTATCTCAAGTCTCCAAGTTCATTACAACTTGGCAACTATAAATGCACAGTCTTGAGGATGCTATGTTCTCCTTTTCTCATCATTTTGCTGTGTGTTTGGATCACTTTTGTAACAAATAGCAGAGATGAAGATGTAGATGGACTGCCTATAAAATATCAAGTTACAGGCCTCAACCAATAGCAAAATACCTAATCCTCTATTACTTTGGTAACAAATAGCAAGGAGGAAAATGTAGCTTGAATACCAAAAATATATTAAGTTACGGGCATCGACCAATCAAAAGTACCTAATCCTCACTGATGCAACAACAATTCAAAGCTCCAACACCAATAGAGAAAATTCTTCAATAAGTAACACAGCATATTAGATTGTTTAATGGTTAAAAGGTTTTAATTTCAAATAGGATGTAAAAAGTCCAATTGCATAGAGCACATGCAGAAAACATATAGACCCGAAATCTAAGTGTGCAATTTTTTTGACAATGAACACCAGAGGCTATCTTTAGTAGAGAAGCTTGGTTTTTATGTTTATAAGTTAATTTGCATTGTGGTAAAACTTGCAAGAAACAACACTACATCACATCAATATTAGTTCGATTCCTATGAAATCATATCAATGAGTACAACACAACATAGGAGGCCCTAAAATAATGGATAGACACAACTAAACTTCAATGGACAGATACACAACTGAACTTCAAAATCATTCCTTGTTAGCTATTTGTACATATTGACTATTATATTTTTCTTGAACAGACCATATAGGTGCTTTGTGGCTTCCTTGGAAGCTTCATGCAAAGGAAGGTAGTTAACATTAATTCGGTAGGGAATCCATGCTTTAACCAGTAAATTTCCAAGTCTGCACAAATTAAAGTCTATTCTTTTGAAAATGAGATGAGCATAATCATAACAGATACAGGTTCCATCTATGGAATGTCTTAACGAAATTCTATCTAAGGAACTACTCTAGAAAACAGTTTAATTTAGTTTATATTCTCACAATATATTCATTTGAAAACATCGCTAAGGGAATTCATATTCAAAGTTGTCAGGAGAATTGACTATTTGGAGTTCATGCCTGGCACAAATCTCTCAAATTAATGCAATTCCCATATCCATGTCCATACTAGGCTAGTCCATAATGAGGTGAAGATCCATATTTATCTTCAGTTTCCAAGTTCATTACGACTTGGTGACTATAAATACACAGTCTTGAGGATGCTATCTTCTCCTTTTCTCATCATTTTGCTGTCTGTTTGGATCACTTTTGTAACAAATAGCAAAGATGAAGACGTAGATGGACTGCCTATAAAATATCAATTGACATGCCTCAACCAATAGAAAACTACCTAATCCTCTATTACTTTGGTAACAAATAGCAAGGAGGAAAATGTAGCTTGACTACCAAAAATATATTAAGTTACAAGCCTCGACCAATCAAAAGTACCTAATCCTCACTAATGCAACAACAATTCAAAGCTCCAACACCAATAGAGAAAATTCTTCAATAAGTAAGGCAGCAGATTAGATTGTTTAATGGTTAAAAGGTTTTAGTTTCAAATAGGATGTAAAAAGTCCAATTGCATAGAGCACATGCACAAAACATATGAAGTATTATATATGTCCACAGATATTCCATTCTTAAAAAATAACTACACAATAATGATACAAAAGGTGCTTTCTATGTTATGGAAAAAATATGTGACCTAGGCAGCATGATTCTGAATAGTGTCTAGAATATATTTCTCATGACCAGCTTCTAAATGGCGTCTTGGTCCACTGATCATGGCCATTTTTCTCGACACATTTCTCAGTGCTTCTTTATCTTCCCCCATCAATGTCTACATAAAATCATTTAATTGGAGAAGACGAATTTTATCTCAGACTCACAGCACATCTAAAATGCCAATCATCACAGTGAAACAACCCAGGAAAATACAGAAAAAGAATTGCAGCAAGTTATTCATGCCATTATGATATTTCATTCACACAAACAGCAATCCAGAATATATCTTACCAATTGAACTCCAAAGCATAAAATAAGTTCTTAGGAATATCAAAGAGATGACCTGAAGCAAGTTCCATATCTTCTGAATGCTAACAGACATTGGGCCAGACCTCTCATTCGCTAATGACTCATAAGCACCTTTGAAAGATGTTGCAACCTGACACAAAGTTAAGGTAGGGAAAAAAATTCAGAAAGCAAATCCCAAAGTACAAGACCAATTTCCATGTCAATATATTTTACACTTTTAAATATGACTTCATTACCAAGACATGCTTAGAGTTCATAAGCATACCAATAAAGATAACCGCAACATCAAGGATAGAAAACAGAGGCGTGATAATCCATACAGTTACCTCTCCTTCTCTATAGCATTCAATATATTAAAATATACATGCAACAACAAAAGCAAGCCTAAACCTGATTTAAATACACATTAGTCAATTTAAATTTTGAACATTTTAAGAACCTTGAGGATGAAACACGGAAAAAGTTTACAGAAATAAAATTTATTGATAGAACTCCCTCAAATATTCAGCTCAGTGAGTTTCAAATCAATAAAATTCAGGGCAATAAGTGACAGTAAACAAAGAGGAATGATGCAGCAGTTTGACCTGTCAGAAATCCCATACATGAAGGATGTAACCCTTTTGAAATATCCCAGTAGAATTAAGCATTAAAGCATTCAACATCTATGAAAATTAAGTATTCCCACATCCAAAGATAACTAACAGTTGAGTCACCTTGAAGGGTAGTCCACCGTCCACGTTCCCTTGCAGAATTAAGGTTCCTCACCACGTCTACATATATGCTGAAGCCTTCCTTTCTAAGAGTGGATTTTTAGTGGAAGTCACCAACTCCATACTTTGTGGGCCCTCTAACAGTTGGGATCTTATTGTAACTGAGGAACTTCGAGCACTATGGCTTATACTAGAAGATGTGCTACTACCATTTTTTTTAGGGTTCACTGGCAGACGACTTATATTGTGTAAAAAATCTCACTTCTCTTTTTTCCAGTCATCCTATTCATCAATTAAACAAGTTAAAAACTGCCAGAAAACACATTGACCAAAAAGACAAAAAAAAGTGTTTTCAACATAAGAGACATATTGAACATCAGAAGAGTGACAAACTAGCTATTATAACCAAAACACCACCTAAGTAAGGAGTCTATCTGAAAAGGGAATACTAGTTTATTCATAAATACAATTGCTAAAATATGTCATTAAATTTTATTGTGCCTTGATAAGCACTTGAATATGTACCAATATTGCTTATCGAAATTTAAAATAGATAGAAAAGCATTACCAATTATTTATAGTATTGCCATGGATATTACACTTTAACCAATAATACTGTAATGACATAGACCAACACCTTTCTCTTCCAGTACATTCAAAACATTGATCAAACTGGTGACACAAAGATCTTTCTCTTACAAATTGGACTCAATACAATCCAACATGCAATTCATTAGTGCAAGCAGAGTTGAGACAAAAAACTGCCACACATGCTTTCCTTTGAACCTGGCTACAGCAAAAGTTGAGAGAAAAAGTGGCATACATACCTGCCACTGAAACTGGCCACCGTGCATAATTTCGGCATGTTTATGTTGAAGGTGAGCACCATTCTCATCACCGATTATGTGCCTGCCACTAAACTTGGAGACCTTGCACTCTCAAGTAAAGTCAATTAAAATTCATTTGACTCAACAATCTGCTTCAAAGGAAGGGGAAACAGACCTGACAGTAATTGAAGTAATTCAGGAGTCCATAACTTTGCTATCTCATAAAAGGTCTTCAGAGGATAAAGGTATGAACACATTATAGGAATTGAAGGATGAATCATGCAATGATAAAAATAGTAAGGTCTCCACTGTAGTAGAGGTTCTAGACAAACCTGCCTTAGCATAGTTGGCTGTTAAATTTCATCAGAATGGACATGACAACGGTGCAAAAATTAGTGCTACAGAGGAATCAATTGAAGGGTTATATGATTCACAATCTTTGAATAGAGTAAATATGTCACTCTTGTTTGAAGCCAATGATAAGTCATGGAGCATTCCTGTTGTAATGGTGTTTAGTGAAATAGAACAACAAACAAAAAATCTGGCTCCAGAGCCTTTTGTTTCTCCAAACATGATTGAATACATAGCACAAGTATGCAGCATTCACAACAAAGAAATTGCAATTGCTTCTATGAATGTGGAAAGCAAAGATATAGCTTTACAAAGGAAAAATGATTTACATTCATAGGAGCCATTGATGGGAATGACTGAAAGAGATAGGATAAACAATTTTGAGTCTGAGTTTGACATGGCAGATGCTGCAAATTGTTCTATTTCCAGGATTCAATTTGATTCAAGTGAAACAAAAGACAATTCAAATGAACTGTTCTAGAGCTTAGAGTGTCTGAACAAAATTGATGCACCCCAAAAGTAGGAAGATATAAATCAAAACTCATCGTATGAAATGGAAAACAAAGATGTGAATGGATTGACTACTGACACTAGGAGTTTAAAGGATGGTAGACTGCTCACTTCAGATAATGAACTTTTGACATTGCCAGTTAATAGAATGAAAACAACAGGTATTATTTGAATTTACAAACAAACATAACACCAGTCAATCATCCTGAACTTGACCAGTCTAACTCAGTCTTAACTTCCAGTATAATGCTTAATAAAATGTTCATAAGTTGTCCCAAAATATCGTAAACTCCTGAGTTTCCCAACACACCATCCTATTTTCTTGGACGTGATTAAAGACACATGTACTGAGAGGTTGCACCACAAAATATTCTGGAGAGGCTGCACCACAAAGAGCAGGCTTCCTTTGGCTTAGCTACCAAGTTTGAGTGGTACCTTTTCTACCAAAATCATCTGGAAGTTGTACCCAGCCTCATCCCTTAAAAACTCCAGATAGGTTGCACCACAAATAGAAGACTTCCTTTGGCTTAGCTATAAGTCTAAGTGGTATCTTTCCTGCCAAAATCACCTGGAATTTGTACCCAGCCTCATCCCTTTGAAATTCAATCCAAGCTGGTAGAGCATACCACATCGAGAATGAAATACCTGTGGAGGGCTTAACATGTTTTTGACCTCAATGAACTAGCAACCTCACCATCCAACACACCATTTTCAAGTCTTACACATCATCTTAGATTCATATTAACTCTAGATCTATTAAGCACAGATAGGGATAAAAAGGAAGCCAAGTGAAAATATTTGTCCTTAAAAGGTCTAGGTGCAAATATATCAGTGCTTAAGATTGATCTATGCTGGTGTATATTTTCCAAGGAAAACCTCATGGGATACCCCACTTCCCAGAATATTCAGATAGATGGCTATTCAAATTCTAGTTGCTATAGTGGCTGGTAACCCTGAGGGACAGGGGAAGCATGCTATATAGATGGGTGTTAGGGGAAGGCCATACAAGTGTGATTCACTTGGAGTGGTAAAATCAGCTGTAACAGATTCCCCCTAATTTCTGAGGTCAGAGGGGTCATACGATGGCCGAAATACGTTATAATTCCATCCCAGAAGTGGAGTGATGAAGGATCCCAAATGGAAGACTAGCCGCCCAATCAACATAGTACAATAATACAACTCTGCACATAACTACAAATACATATAGCAGTCCCGGATACATAAGAGTACAATGGCCATGAATAGGGATGATATAAAACATCACATAAGTGGTTATCGCCACGTACAATATACATAGATCAAAATCTCCATGATGAAGATATACAAAGGACCATGATCTCCATAATGGCTGAAGATATATAATGGATCAAGATCTCCATAATGGCTGGAAATGTCTGACATATACTGGAATCAAGTCATGAGAGCTGAAATCTCATGAACACTGGCATGATCAAGGAGGTAGCATATAAGAGATGCCACCAATCTGGAAGGTCTTCTACACAAACTGCTACGAGTACATGCCCTACTATGTGAATAGAGGTGTCGAGGTCAAACATAGTAGTCCATTGTCTGATTACCGGTCATTGATGTATACCGTTAACAGACACGAGATCACCCACCAATAACGACAATGGGAATCAAGGTACTAGAGTGCAAACTAACAAGTGTGAATAGATGTGTTGAGGTCAAACACTTGATAGGATCCATCGATCAAGGGACATTGATGTATTCCCAAAAAATGTCGATGGAAAGAGAACCTTCCACTAATGACTGCAAGTCTCAAGGCACTCAAAAATGACTCTAGATTCCAATCTGAGAATAAATGATCTGAAGTAAATGGGATGAAATCCACTCTAAGGAGGGCATTAAGGCATTCCCCATCATCCAACACGAGGTACTCAGCAAAGCTGTATAATGTGGAAGGACTCAATCATAAGGTGCACGAACCAGTATTGTATTGAGAATGACCGACATGCAAAGTCAAGATAACTGAGGAATGGCCGACTTAGGTTTCAACTTCCTTTGAACAAGAGCATAACGATGAATGGTGACTGAATAAAGGCAGCATAGACTCGATATACAAAACTGGGACATCTCTGTGACATAGGAGGCATCGATAGAGGCTCCATGGGGACTGGAATCTTAACCAGTCGGTGGAGATAAACTCAGATAAACAAGTACAGCTCCTAAACTATAAACCCAACCAACAGATGTGATATACAGTGCTCTTTTCGAAGGCGACACGACTCGACAGCTGCCAAAAGATAACATCTTTCCTTGTCCGGATTTTTGTTTTTTTATTTTTTTGAAATTTTTCAAATATTTAAAAAGCTTGAAAAAGAATAAAATTACTTTATAGTTACATACTAGGAGGAGACGAGTGTCATAGGGGAAAAGAAACTAGTTCCAAGCAGTGGAACATACCTATGCTCAATTCAAGGATACATGTGTAGGATAGCGACACTCAAGGGAAAATCCCCTCTGGGTAAAAATAGGGAATCAAGCCGCAAAGGATATATAGGATGGCTTTGTATGGCTAGACATGATACAAGCTCAGGCTATATGGCTGAAACTCAATGTCAGGGAAGCTAGCATAAGGCTCAATAAGGCAGGAAAAGCTCATGATAATGCAATTACAACTTGACATAAGGGAGTCCTGAGGGAAATAGGCCAGCAAAAGATCAAGAGGAGTATGAGACTCTTGCGAAATGTCATGGGACAGAATACCAAAGATGCTTCCTTTATGGTATATACTTTTTAAGCGCCAAGCATTAACGACCTTTCAGAGGTTTTTGCTTACATACACTTTAATCGGGTGTGTGACCACTAGGACTTATTGAACGACCATAATGACTTATATTGAACAGTGGCCCCCTTGAAGGGGCACACTTGCTCACTTTCAGTACAAATGGTCACATAATGTAAGAGAATTTGAACTCTGGTGGTGGTTGTACCAGTGCTCTCCATTCACCCACCCAACTTACCTTTCTTGTGGTTAAGTCAACTACCTTATCTTTCATTTACTGCTTCTCATTTATTTTGAATTTAAACAAAATATTGAGGGAAGCCTTACTTGGATGGTTTTGCTAATTTAGTTAGCAGGAAAGATTGAAACTTGGGGGATTTACAAGGTATAAATATTGCAAAACACTCATAAGTGGAGCATAATATAAAATTCCCATGTAGACATCAAAAATTCCTTTGAAAACCTTTTAACTTATACACAAACACACATCATACATATAACTTTAAGATTGGTGGTTGAGACCATAGGACACATGACATGAAATAGTGGAGGCCCATAGTTTTTCAAAGGTTTGTTTTGGTAGTTTGGAGATTTTAATGAAAAGAGAGGAAAAGGATGCTAAGAGGGAAACGATCAGATATTATCAAATTCAATCATAGAGAAGAAAGACGAAGGTAGAGTTCTCATGGTGATAGAAATGGAGAAGCTCCATGGAGAAACAAGATAACACCAACCAAAGAATCCTTGTGAACCCATTGTAGCCCAGTCAAGCCAGACCAGCGAGAATATTAATGTTTGAAGGGCATTAACCCATGTTTTGTTGTAAGCTGCAGTAAAGAGCCCATTAAGGTCTGTTTGTAATAATTGAACCTTGAATTCAATAGATTGGTTAAGCTTGTTGTTTCCTTTGTTAGCTATGTATTGATTTTTGTGAATATGCATCCATAACATTGTTTTGTGCTCTGAGAATAATTGCAGCCCCAATAGGCTTGCACCATTTTGGTAACAAAGCAGGTTTGATACTGGTTTGAGGGCATTTATAGAATTATGGAATCCATTTTCAGTCAATGTTTCATACCAGGATACTGTAGTTGAAACTAGACTCTAGAGTATCAAAGTGGAGGTTTGATGCCTACATCTGTGTGAATGATATCAGTAAATAGATTTTGTTGGGTACAATCATTTGAAAGAAGACAGTTCTAGAAGGAAAGAAGACTGTTGGGTAGAAATGTGATTAGGGAAGTTTCACATAAACAACAATATGGCAGATAGGGATGGATATTCATGATGTGAGGTTATGATGTTGGTTTTGTGCTAAAAATTAAGATGATCTCCTCAAGCACTGATTTACCTTTGCTAATATTCCTTGCTTTTATGCCACTTTGAATTTCCTTTTACTTTCTCTATCCATGTCAAGAGAAAATTTCAACCGATTGTATGTATTGCTAAATTTGGTATTCATGACTTGGGGCTATGGATTTTGTCTTACACTAAATCGCCAATGTTGTCTATATTTATGCCTTTCTTAAGTGTGTCAAACAAAAGGATCCATTTCAAACTGTTACTAAATTGACCAAAGTGGCAACTTTAATAAGCATGTCAACTCACAAAAGGATTCAAATTTGCCCTGTATAAAAACTAAGAACTAAAGTAAAAGGGATACCTATTCTTATCCATTTTTTCTTTTCTCACCATTATTACAAAACATTTGATAGTTATTTTCACCCAAGAAATCTAGGCATTTCCTAAAACACAATATTAACAAGTATATCAGACCACAACCCCCAAGATAGAATTATGTTTCTACATTTTATTATTATCACTGACTTTTTGGAAGGCTGCTTCATTCATATTTTTGCTTAGATTATCTATATCCCCAGTTTTTTTCCTAACATTCTTTTATGTAACAATTGACCTTTTAGTTGTCTATATTATTATGGTGTCAAACATTTGAGTTTGATTTCTTTATTTGTAAGGATCATGTATAAGAATAGAAACTTAAATAATCGCTTTTCTGATATCACAATTACCAAATTTTTCCTGCAACATATAAGACAATAATTATATGCTAATGACTTGTGAATGTAAAGCTCTCTTAATGGTTTTTGCTGGCTTTGAATCACAGGATTTGGTGAAAACTCCATATCCGATGTAGTAGCCTTTGCTAAAGAATCATGTGTTAGTGATGCTGACTCAACTTCAATGCCAAATCGTTTGTAGCCTTGCTTAGGAACTGAACAAGCTACATATGTGTTCCTTCTTCCACAAAAGATGATGCAGACTGAAGAAAATGGTTTGGAAGAAACAACCAATGATAGTAGAATGAGAGGAACTAGTACTGAAAATGAGAAAGTAGCTGGTCATGTTTTTGTTTTAGAAATGAACAATGGAAGCATACAGGGTGAAAAGGAAAAGGATAGTGATGAAAGAATGGTATCATCAGTGGAAAAGAGCAAAAATCCTACTAATCTGCACTCTACACTAGAAACAGAAAACAAAAATAGGAGAAACAGGAAGCTGGTGTCCACTAGTATAAAATGAGAAATTAATGACTAAAAAAATGACTAAAATCAAGCTATAAATGACTATTTTTGAGTCGGTGACTAATAGTAGCAAATTTCCACTATCTTATAGCTAGTCGTATTTACTAGTCATTAATAGCTTGAATTAGTAGTCATTGATTTAGTCATTGATAGACAATGATTTAGTCATTTATAGAAAATGATTTAGTAATTGATAGTTAATGATTTAGTCATTGTTTTAGTCATTGATAGTTAATGATTTAGTCATTGATTTAGTCACATACTTAGTCATTGATTTAGTCACTGAGTTAGTCATTGATTTAGTCGTTGATTTAGTCATTGATTGCAACCATTAATGACAAAATATACGACTAAATAAACTACTAGATGTTAACATATTAATGACTAAGCTAAATACGACTAAGATACGGTAAATTAGCTACTAATAGTCGTATATATGTGAATTTAGTTGTTTTTGTAGTCACAAATTTATGATAGGGCACAGAGGAATCGAACCACCAACCTCCTGCCTATAATTAGGCAGGCACTCTACCATTGAGCTAGCACCCTTTAAGTTGTTATTGCTTGACAATGATGATATTGAAACAAATTTATGATAGATATCAATCTACAAACTACATAATTATTACTATTACAACTTACCAGTAACTAGTATTTATGATAAACTAATTCTTGAGAGCTATGTACAATTTTCCCTGTAACTAAAGCTAATAAAAATTTAAGCAATCACCAAGTGTCACCCATTGTCTGACTTTCAAAAATCACATCACTCGAATAGTTACATGAAGATCAAACAACTTATCAAATGATAGGATTCAACTTTCCTATATCAAATGACCAAATTTGTTGATGAAATAAATGGTCCGATATCATGTTTGTAATCAGCAATATTTTTTATCCATAAGCACAATACATCTATCATCCTGCCCTTGTATTCCTTTGATTTTGTTTTCCTTTTTAACCATTTGTACATATTGACTTTTACAATTTTCTTGAAGATACCATATAGGTGCTTTGTGGCTTCCTTGGAAGCTTCATGTAAAGGAAGGTAGTTAACAGTATTTCGGTAGGGAATCCATGATTTAACCAGTACATTTCCAAGTCTGTACAAATTAAATTCTATGCTTTTGAAAATCAGATTAGCATAATCATAACAGATACAGGTTCCATCTATAGAATCTCTTAACGAAAGTCTATCTAAGGAACTACTCTAGAAAACGGTTTAATTTAGTTTAGATTCTCACAATATATTCATTTGAAAACATCTCTAAGGGAATTCATATTCAAAGTTGTCAGGAGAATTCACTATTTGGAGTTCACGCCTGGCACAAATCTCTCATATTAATGCAATTCCCATATCCATGTCCATACTAGGATAGTCCATAATAAGGTGAATATCCATATTTATCTCGAGTCTCCAAGTTCATTAGAACTTGGTGACTATAAATACACAGTCTTGAGGATGCTGTTTTCTGCTTTTCTCACCATTTTGCTGTGTGTTTGGATCACTTTTGTAACAAATAGTAGAGATGAAGATGTAGATGGACTGCCTATAAAATATCAAGTTACAAGCCTCAACCAATAGTAAAATACCTAATCCTCTATTACTTTGGTAACAAATAGCAAGGAGGAAAATGTAGCTTGACTACCAAAAATATATTAAGTTACAGGCCTCGACTAATAAAAAGTACCTAGTCCTCACTGACGCAACAACAATTCAAAGCTCCAACACCAATAGAGAAAATTCTTCAATAAGTAAGGCAATAGATTAGATTGTGTTATGGTTAAAAGGTTTTAATTTAAAATAGGCTGTAAAAACTCCAATTGCATAGAGCACATGCACAAAACATATAGACCTGAAATCTAACTGTGCAATTTTTCTGACAATGAACACTAGAGGCTATCCTTAGTAGAGAAGCTTGGTTTTTATGTTGATAATTCAATTCGCATTGTGGTCAAAATTGCAGGAAAAAACACTACATCACATCAATATTAGTTCGATTCCTATGAAATCACATCAATGAGTACAACACAACACAGGAGGCCGTAAAATAATGGACAGACACAACTAAACATCAATGGATAGACACAACTGAACTTCAAAATAATTCCTTGTTAGCTATTTGTACATATTAACTTTTATAGTTTTCTTCAACAGACCATATAGGTGCTTTGTGGCTTCCTTGGAAGCTTCATGCAAAGGAAGGTAGTTAACAGTATTTCGGTAGGGAATCCATGCTTTAACCAGTACATTTCCAAGTCTGCACAAATTAAAGTCTATGCTTTTGAAAATGAGATGAGCATAATCATAATAGATACAGGTTCCATCTATGGAATGTCTTAACGAAAGTCTATCTAAGGAACTACTCTAGAAAATGGTTTAATTTAGTTTATATTCTCACAATATATTCATTTGAAAACATCACTAAGGGAATTCATATTCAAAGTTTTCAGGAGAATTGACTGTTTGTAGTTCATGCCTGGCAGAAATCTCTCAGATTAATGCAATTCCCATATCCATGTCCATGCTAGGTTAGTCCATAATGAGGTGAAGATCCATATTTATCTTCAGTCTCCAAGTTCATTACAGCTTAGCGACTATAGATACACAGTCTTGAGGATGCTATTTTCTCCTTTTCTCATCATTTTGCTGTGTGTTTGGATCACTTTTGTAACAAATACCAGAGATGAAGATGTAGATGGATTGCCTATAAAATATCAAGTTACAGGCCTCAACCAATAGCAAAGTACCTAATCCTCTATTACTTTGGTAACAAATAGCAAGGAGGAAAATGTATCTTGACTACCAAAAATATATTAAGTTACAGGCCTCGACCAATCAAAAGTACCTAATCCTCACTAATGCAACAACAATTCAAAGCTCCAACACCAATAGAGAAAATTCTTCAATAAGTAAGGCAACAGATTAGATTGTTTAGTGGTTAAAAGGTTTTAATTTCAAATAGGATGTAAAAAGTCCAATTGCATGGAGCACATGCACAAAACATATGAAGTATTATATATGTCCACAGATATTCCATTCTTCAAAAATAACTACATGATAATGATACAAAAGGTGCTTTCTATGCTATGGAAAAAAATATGTGACCTGGGCAGCATGATTCTGAATAGTGTTCAATATATATTTCTCATGACCATCTTCTAAATGGCGTCTTGCTCCACTAATCATGGCCATTTTTATCGACACATTTCTCTGTGCTTCTTTATCTTCCCCCAACAATGTCTACATAAAAACATTTAATTGGAGAACATGAATTTTATCTCAGACTCACATCACATCTAAAACACCAATCATCACAGTGCAGCAACCCACGAAAATACTGAAAAAATTGCAGCAAGTTATTCACGCCATTATGATATTTCATTCACACAAATAGCAATCCAGAATATATCTTACCAATTGAACTTCAAAGCATAAAATAAGTTCTTAGGTATATCAAAGAGATGATTCGAAGCAACTTCCATTTCTTCTGAATGCTAACAGACTTTGAGCCAGACGTCTCACTAGCTAATGACTGATAAGCACATTTGAAAGATGTTGCAACCTGACACAAACTTAAGGTAAGGAAAAAACTTCAAAAAGCAAATCCCAAAGTACAAGACCAATTTCCATGCCAATATATTTTACACTTTTAAATATGACTTCATTACTAAGACATGCTTAGAGTTCATAAGCATACCAATAAATATAATCGCAAAATCAAGGACAAAAAATAGAGACTTGATAATCCATACAGTTACCTCTCCTTCTCTATAGCATTCAATATATTAAAATACACATGCAACAACAAAAGAAATCCTAAACCGGATTTAAATACACATTATTCAATTTAAATTTTGAACATTTTAAGAATCTTGAGGATGAAACATGGGAAAAGTTTACAAAAATAAAATTTATTGATAGAACTCCCTCAAATATTCAGCTCAGTGAGTTTCAAATAAATAAACTTCAGGGCAATAAGTGACAATAAACAAAGAGGAATGTTGCAGCAGTTTGACCTGTCAGAAATCCCATACATGAAGGATGTAACCCTTTTGAAATCTCCCAGTAGAATTCAGCATTAAAGCATTCAAAATATATGAAAATTAAGTATTCCCACATCCAAAGATAACTAACAGTTGAGTCACCTTGAAGGGTATTCCACCGTCCATGTTCCCTTATGGAATTAAGGTTCCTCACCACATCTGCATATGCCGAAGCCTTCCTTTCTAAGAGTGGCTTTTCAGTGGAAGTCACTGACTCCATACTTTGTGGGCCCTCTAATGGTTTGGCACTTGTTGTAACTGAAGAATTTCGAGCACTATGGATTATACTAGAAGATGTGCTACTACCATTTTGTTTATGGGTCACTGGAAGATGACTTATATTGTGTAAAAAATCTCGCTTCTCTTTTTGCCAATCATCCTATTAATCAATTAAACAAGTTAAAAAATGCCAGAAAACCCATTGACCAAAAAGACAAAAAACAAAAGTTTTTTGAAAATAAGAGACATATTGAACATCAGAAGAGTGACAAACTGGCTATTTTAACCACATCACCACCTAAGTAAGGAGTCTGTCTGAAAAGGGAATACTAGTTTATTCATAAATACAATTGCTAAAATAGGTCATTAAATTTTATTGTGCCTTGATAACCACTTGAAGATGTACCAATATTGATTATCGAAATTTAAAATAGATAGAAAAGCATTACCAATTATTTATAGTATTTCCATGGATATTACACTTTAACCAATAATACTGTAATGACATAGACCAGAACCTTTCTCTTCCAGTACATTCAAAACATTGATCGTAATGGTGACACAAAGATCTTGCTCTTACAAATTGGAATTAGTACAATCCAACATGCAATGCATCAGTGGCAGAAGAGTTGAGACAAAAAAATGGCACACATGCCTGCCTCTGAACCTAGCGACAGCAAAAGTTGAGAGAAAAAGTGGCATACATACCTGCGACTGAAGCTGGCCACCGTGCATAATTTTGGCATGTTTATGTTGAAGGTGAGCACCATTCTCATCACTGATTACATGCCTACCACTGAACTTGGCGACCTTGCATAATTTAGGCATGATTATGTTGAAGGCAAGCACAACTCTCATTTCCAATTTCATTTGCAATGCATGGGGTGACAACCTTTCCATCTGGAAAGCATATTGGTTTGTTCTCAACCAACTCATGCACAAATCCATCTATCTTCTCTATTGTTACATTTGGCATCACAATAACATGGGAAATGTTTCCCTATCCCAGAAAGCTGCCATTTGCAGACAAAAGTTTCATCCTGTGGTCTCTCAAATGCAACAGCACTGCTTAGTTCATTTAGCATTGCACTAATCCCAGTAGACAGAAATTGGTATTTCAAGTAATGTGCATTTCTAAGGCATTTCTGAACCTCTTTTTGGAACCCTCGATAACCTATTCGATTCAAGGTTTACCAAAGAAATATGGGAGCATACCCATTGCGACTTCCCATAATTGTTGCATCCCTAGAAGCTAAATATTCTACATCCCTTGAAAGGGAATTTATGCGCTCGATCCTTGTTATTTGAACACCAGATGGCATGGGAGAACCAACAAAATTATGCTCAGACACACTCACACTTCCTATTGGTTTCTTAAAGCTCACCTTTGGTGCCTGTGATACAAAAACAATAAGAATAATGAGAAAAATATTTCATTTTTGCATACTCTATACAGTTAATGAGGTTGCACTCATCATTCAGAAAGGATAAATACAACATGTATCCTAGCCAAATAAAACTTTCAGGAAAAATGATCCATGATTTAGTGTCTTACCCGCTTCACAAAGGGCATCATTAGGCCAAATAAAGCCCCATCACAATGGATATAAAAATAGTCTTGCATAAATCTCGTTTCTTCAAGAGTCCGAATTACCATATCCAAATCATCTACAGCTCCCTTAACCATGGTTTCTGTAGTTAATGTAGCAACAACTGTGATTTCAAACATTTACTAATTTTAAGAAAAAATAATTGGAGAAGTAAAACTAAATATACACTAAATTCATCCAATTCTAAAAGAACTTCCCAAAGATGCACACACAACATATGGAGTTTGACCTAGAACTGACCTGCTTTATGAAACCTTACTTCCATGGTTATAATGGTTTGCATTCATTTTGTTTGCATTGAAAAGTAAACAGTGAAACTTACCAATATTAACATTAACAATAGTAGGCTTATCCTTGTTTTTAAGCAGCCTCTGTCTGAAATCCAAACAATCAATCTCGCCTGAAATTAGTGTATCCACCTTTTCCAATTTCATTCTGTACATTCGTGATGCTTTGAAAATTGAGTAATGAGTTTCCCATGATGCATACAAAATGCCATATGGAAAAACCTCCCTCCTGTATAAAGATAATAGCAAATAACAAGTCAGGAAAATAGAGCAAAGATTAAAAATGCTAAGACATTTTACAAGGGTTGCTCTAACGCAAGTACAAACCCGACTAAAACACCATGCAGATTTCCTTATATACCACAATTTGTGATGTATCCCAAATACTCATGTTTCTCCAGTTCCCAAAGATGGGCAAATCAATCCAAGACTCCAACCTCAAACTGCCTAGAGTGTACCCCATAGTTGCTTTCAATAAAAGGGTCACCAAGATTATTAATAGAAAAATGTTGGAGTTGTGCCAGTGCACCATAATCGAAATCCATATTGTAAGGGTAACATTCAAACACATGCGAGATCAGTGTTTGCTAAAATGTGACCAAGGAAAAATATTTAATTAAAATTATCTAATTCGTAGTACGTACGTAAAATTAAAACATGAAACCAGAAAGAAAGGTTATGCTGTAGAATCAAAATAAGGGCTCTTCCAAATAGTTTAAGTCATCCAGATTAATTTTCTAAGAAAGATTTCTAAATGACAATCCATATGACTAGAATCAAGTAATTTTTTTGTGATGACTGGTTTCAATAGCAATGCTTTGAATAACAATGCTCATGTTACATACTTTTAAGACATAAAATGACAAAGGTCATGAATAAATTATGGCTTGAGAGAAGTTTTGAACGTTCAAGGGATTTCAAATAGTAATTTTTTTTAAATTGTAGTAAATATAGAAAATTAAATTATAAATATAAATAAATGAAAGTAAAATGTCACAGTTTCTTGATTCAATCCCTACCTACATATTTACTTATGGATAAACAAAACCGAAATTGTTGTTGAATTCCTCCAATACAATGAACTTGATTCTAGATTGTTGCACAATGATAAGCTTGAACCGATGGAAAGAGTCTTAGACAGTGCACAACAAGATTAATTGGAACAACACTAAAGATGAAGTGGTAAACAATGGTTTGGAGGGTTGTCCTATTCTGAAATGACAACTATATGTTCTATACATAATATAGATTATTTTTGTCCAATAGGGAATAACACTGTGAATGGATCTTCTCATGAAGTCATAGATGTTTTGGGACATACAGAAAGCCATTGGGTGTCAGGTTCTGCTGTGAAGTATGTCAAACAGGAGTCCGTTGAGAGTGTTCAAAAGGAAGAAATGAGAGGAGGTTTAGATAACCTACTAGATTAAATAAGTGAGTATGCTGGAGTAGCTGCACATGAAGATATTGCATTTGTAAATATTCATAGGATGTTGGAGTTGGTGATTGATGTAAATGATGTAGAGATGCATGTGACACAGGTTGACTGCAAGAATCCAGTAACTGAGGCAGTTTGTTCAATGTCGGATTTTATGTTGGATGAGAAAAAAGAAGTGAAAGGAAATCATGATTTGTGCGAGGCAGGGGATGAAGAGAAGGAGAATATTACTAAGTATCTAATAACTGGGGATTTCCTGAATGTGGAAGCATGAATTTGTAATATGTGTAGATCCTCTCAAGAAAATGATATGTTTTGAGATTTATTGTTTTTATTCAGGAAGCACCGGGCTTGCCCATGGAACTTTGTATATGTCCTTCCAAACACTGATATTGACAAACAAATAGCCCTAAAAATTGCTTGGTATATTTGTTTGTTTGAATGCATTAGTGTTGTTGCAATAAACATCAGAAAGGAATGCTCTATGAATAAGACTTGTTCTGAAAAACATATGAGCCAATCAAACCTCTGGTGACCTCTCAATATGTTTGTAACCTTATTTTGTATATCTAATCTTATTCTAAACATAATTACTAGCACAACCACTTAAGTTTCCAGTGAATGTCGATAGGCCACTAGCCACAAGTTAAGTGGCTAGCTTACAAAAAGAAATGATCTACAAGTAATAATAAGAATCTTATTGTGTAGTCAGATTCTAAAATCAAACCACAAGTGGCAATGTCCTAGTTTTATGTTAGTTGTCAAAATTTGATGTTGTCACAATTCGTGGGGAATTTATAGCCAGGACACATATTGAGTAAGTTACAAAAAGGAAATGATATACAAACAACAATAAGAATCTTATTGGTTAGTGATATTCTAAAATCAGCCTACAAGTGGCAATGAGAATCTCTCTAGGTGGAAAAATGTTAAAGAAAATGCATTCATGGAAAGCCATTGATTCCACGTGCAATGAACAAATGGTTAAGAGGGAGAGGAAATTAATAAATTATAAATAGGTCCAAATGCCTTGGAAGAGGAATGTTTAGTTGTAGGAGTCTTGAAAGGCTTAACTCTTTGAAAATCACAACGTCCATACCTTCTCAGGAAATTTATTTATTGTATTGTGTACTTTTGATGAGTCCTTTTATTGTTAAAGTTGTGTTTCGGAAGAGTTTTGCAACTTTCTCTACTGCATTTATTTTCTTAGTTTCTATAATAGTAGTTCTGGCATTTTGCTGAGGTACTTTTGGTTGATTAGAAATTAGTTAATTTTCCTACATTTGCCTCGCTTATCAGCAGTGATCAAGTTAAAACATAAGGTTAAAACATGATGAACCAACGATTTTTAAAACTCTTTTTGGTACACAATGAGTAGAAATGTCTATAAACTTAACAAGGCCTATCATCATAGCAAACATCCATATTTTTAGCAGCCATTATTTTATATGTAAAAAGAGCTAATTTGGTCAACATTTTACTATGTTTATGAAACCCTCATTTTCTCATCTTCACCAATGAGCATGAACAATGAACCTAATATTTTGATCTAGAATATAAAATCTCATTGAAGGTCAGAAGACTTGGCTATGCGTATGAACAAGTGTAGCCAGCATCCTCTTATTCAGCTATTATACTTTATGTCTATTCCCCTTTCATTCATTTCAGGCTCTTCACCCTTCCCCAAAATCCACATTCTACAACATACCATCCGACCCAGCTTGGTTGATTAATCTACACATGCACTAACTCATACCATACACCAAATATTTAAACTTTTTATATAGTAGCCTCTAAAAATGACAAACTCATGCAAAGAATTGACTGTTTTTCCCAAGCCTTTCAAAGCATGAATTTTGAGTCCTATTCCAATGAAAATTTTAAAATCTAAATAAAAAATGTAACAAAAATTGCTAGGTGTCCAAATGTACTAACAGAAAGGTAAATGACATAAATGGATGATAATGTTTGAAATGTTACGGACTACATTTAGAAAGAAAAACTGATAAAACTACTAAAAATGCAGAAGGAAAATAATCCTTACAGAAATTAAAGCCTTGCAAAAATTAAAAGAGAAATGAAGGGTAACTATACCAGTCATGATAAATTCCAATAAGGCCTCTTTCATATATCATTCCAAGTGTATTCTTTTTTGCAATGGTTGGGACAACATTCATAACCCAAACTTTGTCGGATGTAAGTGCTGCACATGACTACACATTACACTCTAGTCTGTACCCTGTTTTTGGACAATTACTAGTCCTAGAATGCCAGTTATCAAGATTTTACCCCCACATGGTTTCATCCTAGAATTTGACCAGTGAAGGAAACTTGTTTGGACCATACATTGGTGAGTTGACAAGCAGCTCAGATGATCGAGTAGAGGTTAACATGTGGAGTATGTCAAAGGGCTCAAAGAGAGAGTCTTTACATTCGAAATTGTTAGACAGTTTGGGAGATGAGTTTGAGAATACAAGTGAGAACAAACCTCAGTTTGAGAATACAGGCAAGAAGAATCAGCAAGTTTCTAAACAGTCAGTGATGGAGTTGAGAGAAAACACTAAAGAGCTACCAATTTTGTCAAATTTCTCTGAGCAACATGGTTCATTATTTGCGGTCAATTCCTCCTCAGTCATGGATTGCAGGCTTGCAAAAAACAAGTATGTTGAATATGTTCCCATGATTGAGACCTGTTCGTATCCTTATAACCTAGCACCAAATAAATATTCACTACCACAAGTAAATGCTAGAAACAAGAATAGCAAAAATGAAGGTTTGGGTTTTCAAACTGAAGGAGCAGAAAAGTATGAGGATGAAATGTTGTTGAACTCTCTATGGGTAGAGGAGATAGAAAGGATGAGCATTGGAAAATTTTTGGAGTCCTGGGATAGAAGATAAGGGAAAAGAGGCAATCATCAAAGCACGGTGATAATGCCCCCTGAAAGGAGAGATTTTGATCCTTTTGTTCAATCTCAGCATGAAGCAAGATTGATTTTGGTCAAGTAGACACTCAAATGTCAGATTCTGTATGGGATGAAGGTGATGGTGGTAGCCAGGAGAAGCAGCTGGGCTCACAGGAAGATATTCTTTCTCCAAAAATGCAAGGGCTCTTAGAGTTATACTCATTTGAAAGAGATGAGAACAATGTGCAAGAGGCTTTCCATTATGGTTTTATGACATTGAATATAAAAATAACAAAAGATTGTACATCAAATGGGAAGGAAGAAAAAATGTCTATTAGCAGCAATAATTGGATGGAGGTAGGGAATAAACGAGGAGGAGATTTGTGTCCATTCATGAGTATTTAAAAGAGGTTGGACAATGCCAGCTTGGATGTATCTTCTCATCAAGAGAGAAAATATTTTAAACACACTCAAATTCAAGGGATGCCATATTTTTTATTACATGAAGATAAGAAAGAAAATGTGGAGGAACAATTCATTAAGCCTTATGAGGATTGTGTTGCTGTGGAGGAATTAAGTGGAGTTTCAGGAAAAGGTGCCCAGGAGGCTATTGTAAGAGCGACAATGAGAGGAACCCCATAATATTTGTTAGATGAGAGTAAGCAGACACATTCAGTTGTTTCACTTGAGCATATTGTTCTGGTAGACATCGAGGAAATGCCAGATTTGATATTTGATGTAAGCAAGCAATATCAGACAACAATTCATGCCAAGTTCCTTCTTAGCAGGATCATTTAGTAGCCAAAATTCAAGGAGTGCAAGACCAATTAGTAGATGGGGAGAAACAGTGCACCTTTGTAGGTTGCCTTAATAATCTACATGCAAGTGATAACACAGAAG
Organism: Pseudotsuga menziesii; assembly: GCA_001517045.1. Taxonomy (NCBI): domain Eukaryota; kingdom Viridiplantae; phylum Streptophyta; class Pinopsida; order Pinales; family Pinaceae; genus Pseudotsuga; species Pseudotsuga menziesii. Next base: position 121,899 of record LPNX010816293.1, on the reverse strand, counting down.
ATAAATTGTGTGAGTTTTCAAGAAACAGGGATAGGTTAGTTGAGGGGGAAAGAGAGAATAACACTGTGAATGGATCTTCTCATGAAGTGCTAGATATTTTGGGACATACAAAAATCCATTGGGTTTCAGGTTCTACTGTGAAGCATGTCAAAGAGGAGTCCCTTGAGAGTGTTCAAAAGGCAGAAATGAGAGGAGGTTTAGATAACCTACAAGATGGAAGAAGCGAGTATGTTGGAGTAACTGTACATGAAGATATTGCATTTGTAAATATTCATAGCATGTTGGAGTTGGTGATTGATGTAAATGATGTAGAGATGCATGTGACATAGGTTGACTCCAAGAATCCAGTAACTGAGGTGGTTTGTTCAGTGTCATATTTTATGTTGGATGAGAAAAAAGAAGTGAAAGGAAGTCATGATTTGTGTGAGGTAGGGGATGAAGAGAAGGAGAAGAATACTAAGTATCTAATAACTGCATATTTTCTGAATGTGGAAGCACGAATTTGTAATATGGGTAGATCCTCTCAAGAAAATGATATGTTTTGAGATTTATTGTTTTTATTCAGGAATCACCGGGTTTTCCCATGGAACACTGTATATGTACTTCCAAACACTGATATTGACAAATAGATAGCCCTAAAAATTTCTTGGTATATTTGTTTTCTTGAATGCATTAGCCTTGTTCTAATAAACATAAGAAAGGAATGCTTTATGAATAAGACTTGTTCTGAAAAACATATGATTCAACCAAACCTCTGGTGACCTCTCAACATGTTTGTAACCTTATTTTTTATATCTAATATGATTCTAAACAGAATTACTAGCACAACCACTTAAGTGGTCGGTGAATGTCGATAGGCCACTAGCCACAAGTTAAGTGGCTAGCTTACAAAAAGAAATGATCTACAAGTAATAATAACAATATTATTGTGTAGTCAGATTCTAAAATCAAACCACAAGTGGCAATGTCCTAGTTTTATGTTAGTTGTCAAAATTTGATGTTGTCACAATTCGCGGGGCATTTATAACCAAGACACGTATTGAGTAAGTTACAAAAAGGAAATTATCTACAAACAACAATAAGAATCTTATTGGTTAGTGAGATTCTAAAATCAACCTACAAGTGGCAATGAGAATCTTTCTAGGTGGAAAAATGTTAAAGAAAATGCATGCATGGAAAGCCATTGATTCCACGTGCAATGAAAGAATGGGTAAGAGGGAGAGGAAATTAATAAATTATAAATAGGCTCAAATGCCTTGGAAGAGGAATGTTTAGTTGTAGGAGTCTTGAAAGGCTTAACTCTTTGAAAATTGCAACGTCCATACCTTCTCAGGAAAGTTATTTATTGTCTTGTGTACTATTGAAGAGTCCTTTTATTGTTAAAGTTGTGTTTCGGAAGAGTTTTGCTACTTTCTCTACTGCATTTATTTTCCTAGTTTCTAGAATAGTAGTTCTGGCATTTTGCTAACGTACTTTGGTTGATTAGAAATCAGTTAATTTTCCTACATTTGCCTCACTTATGAGCTGTGATCAAGTTAATACTTAAGGTTAAAACAGGATGAACCAATGGTTTTTAAAGCTCTTTTCAGTACACAATGAGTAGAAATGTCTATAAACTTAACAAGGCCTATCATCACAGTAGACATCTAGATTTTTAGTAGCCATTATTTTATATGTAAAAAGAGCTAATTTTGGTCAACATTTTACTATGTTTATGAAATCCTCATTTTCTCATCTTCACCAATGAGCATGAACAATGAACCTAATATTTTGATCTAGAATAGAAAATATCACTGAAGGTCAAAATACTTGGTTGTATGTATGAACAAGTGTAGCCTGCATCCTCTTATTCAGCTATTATACTTTATGTCTATTCCCCTTTCTTTCATTTCAGCCTCTTCACCCTTCCCCAAAATCCACATTCTACAACATACCATCCGAGCCAACTTGATTGATTAATCTAGACATGCACTAACTCATCCCATACACCAAATATTTAAACTTTGTATATAATAACCTCTAAAAATGACAAACTCATGCAAAGGATTGACTGTTTTTCCCAAGCCTTTCAAAGCATGAATTTTGAGTCCTATTCCAATGAAAAATTTAAAATATAAATAAAAAACATAACAAAAATTGCTGGGTGTCCAAATGTACTAACATAAAGGTAAATGACATAAATGGATGATAATGTTTCAAATATTATGGGACTAGATTTAGAATGCAAAACTGATAAAACTAATAAAAATGCACAAGGCAAATAATCCTTACAAAAATTAAAGCCTTGCAAAAACTAAAAGAGAAATGAAGGTTAACCATACCAGTCATGATAAATTCCAATAAGGCCTCTTTCATATATCACACTAAGTGTATTCATTTTTGCAATGGTTGGGACAACATTCATAACCCAAAATTTGTCAGATGTAAGTGTTGTTGCAAAGCCACCAAGACCTGCATTCATGTCCATAACATTGCGATATCTACTCTCCCCAATATATTTGTTCATTCTTTTGTATCCTTTCATGTGATTTCTCCACAACTGTGTATCAACATTATATGCCTCAGTAGTAACACCTGATAATGAACCACTGAGAACTCTAGGAGGAGCTGCATTCAGGCGCTTTGGGAACTTCTCCAAAATCCCTCCAGACACATCATTAGCATCACTGACTTTAGGCATTTGTGTAGTGCATCTTTGCATTCTCTTATGCCTGGGGGTCAACAGATTTTATAGACATTATCAGATAATCATAAAATTTCAATCATCTGAGTAAAACTAGGCCCTTTGACACACTCCACATATTAACCTTTGCTCGATCATCTGAGCTGCTTGCCAACTCACCAATGTCTGGTCCAAACAAGTTTCCTTCAATGGTCAGATTCTAGGCTGAAACCATGTGGGGGTAAAATCTTGATAACTGGCATTCTAGGACTAGTAATTGAGTGCTAGGTTATAGGATAACATGGGTGCAAGTAAGAAAAATCCCCCATACAAGGGAAAAATGGATAAAAGAACAAGGGTTTTTCATGAAGACTTCAACTCCAATGACGAAATTACCGAATAAGAGCATACATGGTGTCCTTTATACAATAAAGGACCACATAAAGAAGAGTTTTACATGTATAAAACATTATTTTGAATAAAAGGAATATGAGGAGTTTAACAAACAAGTTGCCACACTAAAAAAAATTGGTCATTGCATGTACGTGCTTTCAAAAAAATTTACTCCATACATTCTTGCCTCAAAAGCTTAACAAAATATGGCTTAAAACGATGTAGATATGGAAAATATGGCTATGGAGGAAGACACATTCCAACAGAGACATGGAGATATGGAAAATCAAGAAATGACTCCAGTGTTTGAGGCAGAGGATCAGCTGGAAGCCCACAGTGGGCAAGATTTTCACTGAAACATTAAGATCAGGCACATGCAGAGGGTTTTTATCCAAAATTCACTAAAAAATTATCAATTCACAGTAAATCGATAAACTTACCAGGGATTTTGTAAGCAAAGAAGGTGGTGTTGATGTCAGAGGTGCAGAATTTTCCGTCCACCTCTTCAAAAGTCTCCAGGTTCTCTCCAATGTTGCTTTATCAATGGTAGCTATGGAAATTAAATAGAGAAATTGTATACTCTCAACGGTGGTTAATATCGATCCCAAAATCCTGAACAGGTATGACCAATATCCATATCCAAAACCCACCAAACCCTCCAATGTTTGGCACCAATGGTTAGGCTATTTGACAAGAACTAGCAGGTTGAGCAGCAATCAAAATTGTCAGAATTGAAGGATGGTGGTTAAGAAAATCGACCATTGACCATGAATGCCATTGCCATACAGATTGGGTCACTATTTGGTAAACTATTTGGGCCGACCTGCCCAAGAAAATAAATTTTATGTGTTTCTTCGTATATATA
>LPNX010816293.1:0-111616 GCA_001517045.1 Pseudotsuga menziesii | reverse complement strand
GATTTAGACCCCCTCGTAAAAAAATGCAATATTTTCTATTGTTGAGCTATGACACATGACTAGGACGTAATGAGCACTAGCACTAAATTGATCTATATATATTTAGATGCTCTTGTCAAAAATTGCAACTTTTCCATTGCCAATATGTCACACACTAGATGGTCAAGAGAAATTTTGTGCAATTTCTTTGTTGGATCTCTGAAGATCGAGGTGCATGGCACCGTTGCAAAAAAAGGGTTTTCCAACATATATATCATCTGGGATCTGTGATCCCAATATTATATTTGGAAAGCAATATGAACATCTAAAGCACATCGTCTGCAATAATCCACATGAACACCCTAACACTATCTCGACCACCTGGGAAAAACACTAGATATTCCTAACCGCACAAATTCCATTTTGGATTCAGAATTGTTAACCTACACATATTCGGAGATAGAAGGTAGACAATTTACAAAATTTACTAAATTGTAACACTTCATTGTCACAATTGCAATTTTCCATGACACAATTAAAAATGACTATAACATAAATGACTAATTCATATTATTCTAGGTAGTCATTTTTTATGTCATGACTAAATTAGTCATTTATGTTAGTCATTTTTAACTCTGTCACTTATTATTTAGTCATATTTGTTAACCGGTGACTAAATTAGTCGTTAATTTTAGCCATTTATAGTTGGGTTAATCAAAATTGCTCATATTTAGTAGTAAATCACTAGAAAAACCTGTGGTGACTAAAATTTTTAGTCACCTAGTAGCTAATTCCTCATTTTGTACTAGTGGTCTCTCAAGTAAAGTCAATTAAAATTCATTTGACTCAACAATCTGCTTCAAAGGAAGGGGAAATAGACCTGACAGTAATCGAAGTAATTCAGGAGTCCATAACTTTGCTATCTAATAAAAGGTCTTCAGAGGATAAAGGTATGAACACATTACAGGAATTGAAGGATGAATCATGCAATGATAAAAATAATAAGGTATCCACTGTAGTAGAGGTGCTAGACAAACCTGCCTTAGCACAGTCGGCTGTTCAATTTCATCAAAATGGAAAAGACAACAGTGCAAAAATTAGTGCTACAGAGGAAGCAATTGAAGGGTTATCTGATTCACAATATTTGAATAGAGTAAATATGGCACTCTTGGTTGAAGCCAATGATAAGTCATGGAGCATTCCTGTTGTAATGTTGTCTGTTGAAATAGAACAACAAACAAAAAATCTGGCTCCAGAGCCTTTTGTTTCTCCAAACATGATTGAATACATAGCACAAGTATGCAGCATTCACAACAAAGAAATTGCAATTGCTTCTATGAATGTGGACAACAAAGATATAGCTTTACAGAGCCAAAATGATTTACATTCAGAGGATCCATTAATGGGAATGACTGAAGGAGATAGGATAAACAATTTTGAGTCTGAGGTTGACATGGAAGATGCTGCAAATTGTTCTATTTCCAGGATTCAATTTGATTCAAGTGAAACAAAAGACAATTCAAATGAACTGTTCTAGAGCTTAGAGTGTCTAAACAAAATGAATGCACCTCAAAAGCAGGAAGATATAAATCAAAACTCATCATATGAAATGGAAAACAAAGATGTGAACGGATTGACTACTGACACTAGGAGTTTAAAGGATGGTAGACTGCTCACTTCAGATAATGAACTTTTGACATTGTCAGTTAATAGCATGACAACAATAGGTATTATTTGAATTTACAAACAAACATAACACCAGTCAATCATCCTGCACTTGAACAGTCTAACTCAGTCCTAAATTCCAGTATAATGCTTGATAAAATGTTCAGAAGTTATCCCAAAATATCGTAAACTCCTAAGTTTCCCAACACACCATCCTATTTTCTTGGACATGATTAAAGACACATGTATTGAGAGGTTGCACCACAAAAATATTTTGGAGAGGCTGCACCGCAAAGAGCAGGCTTCCTTTGGCTTAGCTACCAAGTCTGAGTGGTACCTTTTCTACCAAAATCATCTGGAATTTGTACCCAGCCTCATCCCTTAAAAACTCCAGAGAGGCTGCACCACAAAGAGCAGACTTCCTTTGGCTTAGCTACAAGTCTAAGTGGTATCTTTTCTGCCAAAATCACCTGGAATTTGTACCCATCCTCATCCCTTTGAAATTCAAGACAAGATGGTAGAGCAGACCACAACGAGAATGAAATACTGGTGGAGGGATTAACATGTTTTTGACCTCAGTGAACTAGCAACCTCACCATCCAACACACCATTTTCAAGTCTTACACATCATCTTAGATTCATCTTAGCTTTAGATCTATTAAGCACAGATAGGGATAAAAAGGAAGCCAAGTGCAAATATTTGTGCTTAAAAGGTCCAGGAGCAAATATCTCAGTGCTTAATATTGATCTATGCTGGTTTATATTTTTTTTTCCAAGGAAAACCTCATGGGATACCCCACTTCCCAGAATATTAAGATAGAGAGCTGTTCAAATTATAGTTCCTATAGTGGCTGGTAACCCCGAGGGACTCTACTGGAATTTAGCCAGTGACATATGGCAGCATGGACTCCCCATGGACAACATAGCTTGAGCTAAGCCTTGTGGCTCTACGCTGGTTTATATAAATGCATGCTTCATATTTTTTTGAAATTCTATATATATTTTATAATATGTTTGGTATTTTTTTATTATAGATTTAGTTTTTTCCATTTTGATTCATAAGCATTATAGATGGATGTTACACCTTATCCCTACCAGGCTGTAGAATATACCTTATTCCTTGTGAACCCATTGTAGCCCAGTTGAGACAGACCGGGGAGAATATTAATGTTTGAAGGGCATTGACCCATGTTTTTTTGTAAGCTGTAGTAAATAGCCCATTTTTTTAAAATTCTATATATATTTTCTAATATTTTTGGTATTTTTTTATTACAGATTTGGTTTTTTACATTTTGATTCATAAGCATTATAGATGGATGTTACACCTTATCCTTACCAGGCTGTAGAATAATATACCTTATTCCTTGTGAACCCATTGTAGCCTAGTTGAGACAGACCAGAGAGAATATTAATGTTTGAAGGGCATTGACCCATGTTTTGTTGTAAGCTGCAGTAAAGAGCCCATTAAGGACTATTTGTAATAATTGAACCTTGAAGCCAATAGAATGGTTAAGCTTGTTGTTTCCTCTGTTAGTTATGTATTGATTTTTGTGAATCTGCATCCATAACATTGTTGTGTGCTATGAGAATAATTGCAGCCCCAATAGGCTTGCACCATTTTGGTAATAGGGCAGGTTTGATACCTGTTTGAGGGCATTTATAGAATTATGGCATCCATTTTCAGTCAATGTTTCAGACTAGGATATTGTAGTTGAAAATGGACTCTGGAGTATCAAACTGGAGGTCTGATGCCTACATCTATGTGAATTATATCAATAAAGAGATTTTGTTGGGTACAATCATTGGAAAGAATACAGTTCCAGAAGGAAAGAAGACCGTTGGATAGAAATGTGATTAGGGAAATTTCACATAAACAACAATATGGCAACTAGGGATGGATATTCATGATGTGAGGTTATGATGTTGGGTTTGTGCTAAACATTAAGATGATCTCCTCAAGCCCTAATTTACCTTTGCTAAGATTCCTTGCTTTTGTGCCACTATGACTTCCTTTTACTTTCTCTATCTATGTCAAGAGAAAATTTTGACCCATTGTACGTATTGCTAAATTTGGTATTCATGACTTGGGGCTATGGCTTTTGTCTTACCCTAGATCAATAGCGTTGTCTATATTTATGCCTTTCTTAAGCGTTTCAAGAAAAAGGATCCATTTCAAACTGTTACTAAATTTACCAAAGTGGAAACTTTAATAAGCATGTCAACTCACAAAAGGATTCACTTTTCCCTGTATAAAAACTAAGAACTAAAGTAAAAGGGATACCTATTGTTACTTGTTATAGAGAGAAATTCCTATGGCTTGGGGTACCACAACAGACAGCTTGACTCCAGAAATCAATCCTTTCTAATATGCAATAGAAATTAAATATCTAACACTAAAGGATCAGACCTCGTACCTTATTCCGGACGGTTGAAGTAGATCCCTGTTGAGCTTTTCAACTTCATCTTGAATTGATAAATCACTTCCTCAAAAACAAGTAAAAAAGACTAGCATACTATATATATGGGTGTTAGATCTATTCTAGCATATATAATCAACAATGTATAAGCATTTGAAATCATCCATGGATAAAATATTCATTCAAACATACATTATTGGATAGGAAAAGATATTTCTATTAATATAAAATCAAAGATTACAATGGATACAACCTCTGTTGGCACGTCTATGAATCGCAGAAACTGAATCCTACACTTGTGCCTGCACCACCTCAATCCTCCATCTCTCGATAGCAAGCTCACAAGCAAAAGGAAAGCTTGGGAAGAACACAAAAGTGCTCCAACGGACAAAGGGATGCAGACTCAAGCACAAGTTCTGACAACAATGGACTATAGTTTCTTTGCTTTCAATTCTCTCATATGCCTTCAATGTACCAAAGAGTTCCTTATTTAGCTTTTCAAAGGGGTAATGAAAGGTTGAATCCGAGCGATCTCGAGGCATATCGAAGGCCAGGAGACAAGTGAGTTAGATCCATGTCAAGGAAAACTCCTAAAGGATTTGGATTATGCGCACATCCTGATGTACACGGTTTTAGTGTTCAAACCCGTGTATATACGCGATTAGGGGTTTAAAAGTCGCGTGTATTAATTTTCACATGTTTTTAGGGATGGTCAAGGAAACATCAAAGGACAAAAAATAGTCCAAGGGGTCTAAGGAGTCTGCAGAGGGATAGGGGAAGGCCATACAAGTGTGATTCACCTAGAGTGGTAAAATTAGCTGTAACAGATGCCCCCTAATGTGTGAGGTCAGAGGGGTCATACAATGGCCGAAATACATTATAAGTCCATCCCAGAAGTGGAGTTATGAAGGATCCCACAATGGAATACTAGCCGCCCAATCAACATAGTACAATAATACAACTCTGCACATAACTGTAAATACATATAGTAGTGCCGGATACATAAGAGTACAATGGCCATGAATAGGCATGATACAAAATATCACATAAGTGGACATCGCCATGTATAATATACATAGATCAGAAACTCCTTGATGAAGATATACAAAGGACCATGATCTCTAGAATGGCTGAAGATATATAATGGATCAAGATCTCCATAATGGCTGGAAATGTTTGACATATACTGGAATCAAGTCACGAGAGCTGAAATATCATGAACACTGGCACGATCAAGGAGGTAGCATATAAGATATGCCACCAATCTGGAAGGTCTTCTACACAAACCGCTACGAGTACATGTCCTACTATGTGAATAGAGGTGTTGAGGTCGAACATAGTAGTCCATTGTCTGATTACCAGTCATTGATAACAGACGTGAGATCACCCACCGAAAACGATAATGGGAATCAAGGTACTAGAGTGCAAACTAACAAGTGTGAAGAGATGTGTTGAGGTCAAACACTTGAGAGGATCCATCGATCAGGGGGCATTGATGTATTCCAAAAAACTGTCAATGGAAAGATAACCTCCCACTAATGATTGCAAGTCTCAAGGCACTCAAAAATGACTCTAGATTCCAATCCCAGAATAAATGATCTGAAGTCAATGGGATGAAATCCGCTGGAAGGAGGGCATTAAGGAATCCCCCATCATCCAACACGAGGTACTCAACAAAGTTGTATAATGTGGAAGGACTCAATCATAAGGTGCACAAACCAGTAACTGTACCAAGAATGGTTGACATGCAAAGTCAAGATAAATGACGAATGGCTAACTTAGGTTTCAACTTCCTTCGAACAAGAGCATAACGGTGAATGGTGAATCAATAAAGGAAGCATAGAATCGATATAAAAAACTGGGACATCTCTGCGACACAGGAGGAATCAACAAAGGCTCCATGGGGAACTGGAAGCTTAACCAGTTAGTGGAGATAAACTCAGATAAAAAAGTACAGCTCCTAAAGTCAAACTATAAACCCAACCAATAGATGTGATATACAATGCTCTGTTCGAAGGTGACACGACTCGATAGCTGTCAAAACATAACAGCTTTCCTTGTCCGGCTTTTTGGTTTTTTGATTTTTTTGGACTTTTTCAAATATTTAAAATGCTTAAAAAAGAATAAAATTGATTTATAGTTACAGACTAGGAGGAGACGAGTGTCATTGGAGAAAACAAACTAGTTCCACGCAGTGGAACATACCTATGCTCAATGCAAGGATACATGTGTAGGATAGCGACACTCGGGGGAAAATCCCCTCCTGGTAAAAATAGGGAATCAAGCCGCAAAGGATATATAAGATGGCTCTGCATGGATAGACATGAGACAAGCTCGGGCTATATGGCTGAAAGTCAATGTCAGGGAAGCCTGCATAAGGCTCAATAAGGCAGGCAAAGCTCATGGTAATGCAATTACAACTTGACATAAGGGAGTCCTGAGGGAAATAAGCCAACAAAAGATTAAGAGGAGTATGAGGCTCTTGCCAAATTTCATGGGACAGAATACAAAGATGCTTCCTTTATCATATATACTTTTCAAGTGCCAAGCATTAACCACCTTTCATAGGTTTGCGCTTACATACACTTTAATCGGGTGTGTGACCACTGGGCCTTACTGAACGACCCTTGCAGGGGTGCACTTGCCCACTTTCAGTACAAATGGTCACATAATGTAAGAGAATTTGAACTCTGGTGGTGGCTGTACTAGTGCTCTCCATTCACCCACCCAACTTACCTTTCTTGTGGTTAAGTCAACTACCTTATCTTTCATTTACTGCTTCTCATTTATTTTGAATTTAAACAACATATTGAGGGAAGCCTTACTTGGATGGTTTTGCTAATTTAGTTAACAGGCCCAGACTGAAACTTGGGGGATTTATGAAGTATAAATATTGGAAAACACTCATAAGTGGATCATAATATAAAAGTCCTTTGAAAACCTTTTAACTTATACACAAACACACATCATACATCTGAATTTAATATTGGTGGTTGGGACCATAGGACACATGACATGAAAGAGTGGAGGCCCATAGATTTTCAAAGGTTTGTTTTGGTAGTTTGGTGACTTTAATGAAAAGAGAGGAAAAGGACGCTAAGAGGGAAATGATCAGATATTATCAAATTCAATCATGGAGAAGAAAAATGGAGGTAGAGTTCTCATCGTGATAGAAATGGACAAGCTCCATGGAGAAAGAAGAAAACACCAGCCAACGAATCCTTGTGAACCCATTGTATCCTAGTCGAGACAGACCAGTGCGAATATTAATGTTTGAAGGGCATTAACCCATGTTTTGTTGTAAGCTATAGTAAAGAGCCCATTAAGGCCTGTTTGTAATAATTGAACCTTGAATTCAATAGATTGGTTAAGCTTGTTGTTCCCTTTGTTAGCTATGTATTGATTTTTGTTAATATGCATCCATAACATTGTTTTGTGCTCTGAGAATAATTACAACCCCAATAGGCTTGCACCATTTTGGTAACAGAGCAGGTTTGATACTGGTTTGAGGGCATTTATAGAATTATGGCATCCATTTTCAGTCAATGTTTCAGACCAGGATACTGTAGTTGAAACTGGACTCTGGAGTATCAAACTGGAGTTTTGATGCCTACATCTATGTGAATGATATCAGTAAAGAGATTTTGTTGGGTACAAACATTGGAAAGAAGAGAGTTCCAGAAGGAAGAAAGACTGTTGGGTAGAAATGTGATTAGGGAAGTTTCACATAAACAACAATATGGCAGCTAGGGATGGATATTCATGATGTGAGGTTATGATGTTGGTTTTGTGCTTAAAATTAAGATGATCTCCTCAAGCCCTGATTTACCTTTGCTAAGATTCCTTGCTTTTATGCCACTTTGACTTTCCTTTTACTTTCTCTATCTATGTCAAGAGAAAATTTCGACCCATTGTACGTATTGCTAAATTTGGTATTCATGACATGGGGCTATGGCTTTTTTCTTACCCTAAATCATCAACGTTGTCTAGATTTATGCCTTTCTTAAGCGTATCAAACAAAAGGATCCATTTCAAACTGTTACTAAATTGACCAAAGTTGCAACTTTAATAAGCATGTCAACTCACAAAAGGATTCAAATTTGCCCTGTATAAAACTAAGAACTAAAGTAAAAGGGATACCTATTCTTAGCCATTTCCTCTTTTATCACCATTATTACAAAACATTTGACAGTTATTTTCACCCAAGAAATCTAGGCATTTCCTAAAACACAATATTAACAAGTATATCAGACCACAACCCCCAAAGATAGAATTATGTTTCTAAATTTTATTATTATCACTGAGTTTTTGGAAGGCTGCTTCATTCATATTTTTGCTTAGATTATCTATATCCCTAGTTTTTTTCCTAACATTCATTTATGTAACAAATGGCCTTTTAGTTGTCTATATGATTATGGTGTCAAACATTTGAGATTGATTTCTTTATTTGCAAGGATCATGTTTAAGAATAGAAAATTAAATAGTCGCTTTTCTGATATCGCAATTACCAAAGTTTGCCTGCAACATATAAGACAATAATTATATGCTAATGAATTGTGAATGTAAATCTCTCTTAATGGTTTTTGTTTGCTTTAAATCATAGGATTTGGTGAAAACTCCATATCCGATGTGGTAGCCTTTGCTAAAGAATCATGTGTTAGTGATGCTGACTCAACTTCAATGCCAAATCATTTGCAGCCCTGCTCAGGAACTGAAAAAGCTACATATGTGTTCCTCCTTCCACAAAAGATTATTCAGACTGAAGAAAACGGTTTGGAAGAAACAACCAATGATAGCATAATGAGAGGAACTAGTACTGAAAATGAGAAAGTAGCTGGTCATGTTTTTGTTTCAGAAATGATCAATGGAATCATACAGGGTGAAAAGGAAAAGGATAGTGACAAAAGAATGGTATCATCAGTGGAAAAGAGAAAAAATCCTACTAATCTGCACTCTACACTAGAAACAGAAAAACAAAAATAGGAGAAATAGGAAGCTGGTGTCCACTAGTAGAAAATGAGAAATTAATGACTAAAAAAATGACTAAAATCAGGCTATAAATGACTATTTTTGAGTCAGTGACTAATAGTAGCAAATTTCCACTATCTTATAGCTAGTCGTATTTTACTAGTCATTAATAGCTTGACTTAGTAGTCTTTGATTTAGTCATTGATAGACAATGATTTAGTCATTGATAGTCAATTATTTAGTCATTGTTTTAGTCATTGATAGTTAATGATTTAGTCACATATTTAGTCATTGATTTAGTCACTGAGTTAGCCATTGATTTAGTCGTTGATTTAGTCACTGATTGCAACCATTAATGATAAAATATATGACTAAATAAACTACTAGATGTTAACATATTAATGACTAATCTAAATACGACTAATATACGAGAAATTAGCTACTAATAGTCGTAGATATGTGAATTTAGTCATTTTTGTAGTCACAAATTTATGATAGGGCATGGAGGAATCGAACCACCAACCTCTTGCCTATAATTAGGCAGGCACTCTACCATTGAGCTAGCACCATTTAAGTTGGTATTGCTTGACAATGATGATATTCAAACAAATTTATGATAGATATCCATCTACAAACTACATAATTATTACTATTACAACTTATCAGTAATTAGTATTTATGATAAACTAATTCCTGAGAGCTATGTACAATTTTCCTTGTAACTAAAGCTAATAAAAATTTAAGCAATCACCAAGTGTTACCCACTGCCTGAATTTAAAAAATCACATCACTCGAATAGTTACATGAAGATCAGACAACTTATCTAATGATAGGATTCAACTTTCCTATATCAAATGACCAAATTTGCTGATGAAATAAATGGTCCGATATCATGTTTGTAATCAGCAATATTTTTTAGCCATAAGCACAATACATCCATCATCCTGCCCTTGTGTTCCTTTGATTTTGTTTTCGTTGTTAACCATTTGTACATATTGAATTTTACAGTTTTCTTGAACAGGCCATATAGGTGCTTTGTGGCTTCCTTGGAAGCTTCATGCAAAGGAAGACAGTTAACAGTATTTCGATAGGGAATCCATGCTTTAACCAGTACATTTCCAAGTGTGCACAAATTAAAGTCTATGCTTTTGAAAATGAGATGAGCATAATCATAACAGATACAGGTTCCATCTATGGAATGTCTTAACGAAACTCTATCTAAGGAACTACTCTAGAAAATAGTTTAATTTAGTTTATATTCTCACAATATATTCATTTGAAAACATCACTAAGGGAATTCATATTCAAAGTTGTTAGGAGAATTGACTATTTGGAGTTCATGCTTGGCACAAATCTCTCAGATTAATACAATTCCCATATCCATGTCCATACTAGGCTAGTCCATAATGAGGTGAAGATCCATATTTATCCTTAGTCTCCAAGTTCATTACAACTTGGCGACTATAGATACATAGTCTTGAGGATGCTATTTTCTCCTTTTCTCATCATTTTGCTGTGTGTTTGGATCACTTTTGTAACAAATAGCAGAGATGAATATTTAGATGGAATGCCTATAAAATATCAAGTTACAGGCCTCAACCAATAGCAAAGTACCTAATCCTCTATTACTTTGGTAAAAAATAGCAAGGAGTAAAATGTAGCTTAACTACCAAAAATATATTAAGTTACAGGCCTCGACCAATCAAAAGTACCTAATCCTCACTAATGCAACAACAATTCAAAGCTCCAACACCAATAGAGAAAATTCTTCAATAAGTAAGGAAACAGATTAGATTGTTTAATGGTTAAAAGGTTTTAATTTCAAATAGGATGTAAAAAGTCCAATTGCATAGAGCACATGCACAAAACATATGAAGTATTATATATGTCCACATATATTCCATTATTCAAAAATAACTACACAATAATGATACAAAAGGTGCTTTCTATGCTATCAAAAAAATATGTGACCTAGGCAGCATGATTCTGAATAGTGTCCAGTATATATTTCTCATGACCAGCTTCTAAATGGCGTCTTGCTCCACTGATCATGGCCATTTTTCTCGACACATTTCTCCATGCTTCTTTATCTTCCCCCAACAATGTCTGCATAAAACATTTAATTGGAGAACACAAATTTTATCTCAGACTCACAGCACATCTAAAATGCCAATCATCACAGTGCAGCAACCCAGAAAAATACTGAAAAAATTGCAGCAAGTTATTCACGCCATTATGATATTTCATTCACACAAATAGCAATCCAAAATATATCTTACCAATTGAACTTCAAAGAATAAAATAAATTCTTAGGTATATCAAAGAGATGACCTGAAGCAAGTGCCATATCTTCTGAATGCTAACAGACTTTGGGCCAGACGTCTCACTGGCTAATGACTCATAAGCACCTTTGAAAGCTGTTGTAACCTGACACAAACTTAAGGTAAGGAAAAAAATTCAGAAAGAAAATCCCAAAGTACAAGACCAATTTCCATTCCAATATATTTTACACTTTTAAATATGACTTCATTACTAAGACATGCTTAGAGTTCATAAGCATACCAATAAAGATAATCGCAACATCAAGGACAGAAAATAGAGACATGATAATCCGTACAGTTACCTCTCGTTCTCTATAGGATTCAATATATTAAAATATACATGAAACAACAAAAGAAAGCCTAAACCTGATTTAAATACACATTAGTCAATTTAAATTTTGAACATTTTAAGAACCTTGAGGATGAAACACGGGAAAAGTTTACAGAAATAAAATTTATTGATAGAACTCCCTCAAATATTCAGCTCAGTGAGTTTCAAATCAATAAACTTCAGGGAAATAAGTGACAATAAACAAAGAGGAATGCTGCAGCAGTTTGACCTGTCAGAAATCCCATACATGAAGGATGTAACCCTTTTGAAATCTCCCAGTAGAATTCAGCATTAAAGCATTCAACATCTATGAAAATTAAGTATTCCGACATCCAAAGATAACTAACAGTTGAGTCACCTTGAAGGGTAGTCCACCGTCCATGTTCCCTTGTAGAATTAAGGTTCCTCACCACGTCTGCATATGCTGAAGCCTTCCTTTCTAAGAGTGGCTTTTCAGTGGAAATCACCGACTCCATAGTTTGTGGGCCCTCTAATAGTTGGGAGCGTGCTGTAACTGAGGAACTTTGAGCACTATGGCTTATACCAGAAGATGTTCTACTACCATTTTGTTTAGGGGTCACTGCCAGACGACTTATATTGTGTAAAAAATCTTGCTTCTCTTTTTTCCAGTCATCCTATTCATCAATTAAACAAGTTAAAAATTGCCAAAAAACCCATTGACCAAAAAGACAAAAAACAAAAGTGTTTTCAAAATAAGAGACATATTGAACATCATAAGAGTGAAAAACTGGCTATTTTAACCACATCACCACCTAAGTAAGGAGTCTTCCTGAAAAGGGAATACTAGTTTATTCATAAATACAATTGCTAAAATAGGTCATTAAATTTTATTGTGCCTTGATAACCACTTGAAGATGTACCAATAGTGCTTATCAAAATTTAAAATAGATAGAAAAGCATTACCAATTATTTATAGTATTTCCATGGATATTACAATTTAACCAATAATACTGTAATGACATAGACCAGAACCTTTCTCTTCCAGTACATTCAAAACATTGATTGAACTAGTGACACAAAGATCTTGCTCTTACAAATCGGACTCAGTACAATCCAACATGCAATGCATTAGTGGAAGCATAGTTGAGACAAAAAAATGGCACACATGCCTGCCTCTGAACCTAGCAACAACAAAAGTTGAGAGAAAAAGTGGCATACATACCTGCCACTGAAATTGGACACCATGCATAATTTCGGCATGTTTATGTTGAAGGTGAGCACCATTCTCATCACCGATTACGTGCCTACCACTGAACTTGGTGACCTTTCATAATTTAGGCATGATTATGTTGAAGGAAAGCACAATTCTCATCGCCAATTTCATTTGCAATGCATGGGGTGACAACCTTTCCATCTGGAAACCATCTTGGTTTGTTCTCAACCAACTCATGCACAAAGCCATATATCTTCTCTATTGTTACATTTGGCATCACATTAACATGGGCAATGTTTCCCTGGCAAGAAAGCTACCATTTGTGGACAAAAGTTTCATGCTGTGGTCTCTCAAATACAACAGTGCTGCTCAGTTCATTTAGCATTGCACTAATCCCAGCAGACCGAAATTGGTCTTTCACGTAATGTACATTTCTAAGACATTTCGGAACTTCTTTTTGGAACCCTCAATAACCTTTTCGGTTCAAGGTGTACCAAATAAATATGGGAGCATGCCCATTGCAACTTCTCATAATTGTTGCATCCCTAGAAGCTAAATATTCTACCTCCCTTTAAAGGGCATTTATGTGCTCGATCCTTGTTATTTGCACACCACATGGCATGGGACAACCAACAAACTTATGCCCAGACACACTCACACTTCCTATTGGTTTCTTAAAACTCACCTTTGGTTCCCGTGATACAAAAATGGTAAGAATAATGAGAAAAATATTTCATTTTTGCATACTCTATACAGTTAATGAGGTTGCACTCATCATTCACAAAGGATAAATACAACATGTATCCTAGCCAAATAAAATTTTCAAGCAAAATAATCCATGATTTAGTTTCTTACCCGCTTCACAAAGGGCATCATTAGGCCAAATAAAGCCCCATCACAATGGATATAAAAACGGTCTCGCGTAAATCTCATTTCTTCAAGAGTCTGAATTACCATATCCAAATCATCTATAGCTCCCTTAACCACGGTTCTTATAGTTAATGGAGCAACAACTGAGATTTCAAACATTTACTAATTTTAAGAAAAAATAATTGGACAAGTAAAACTAAATATACACCAAATTCATCCAATTTTGAAAGAACTTCCCAAAGATGCACACACAACATATGGAGTTCGACCTAGAACTGACCTGCTTTATGAAACCTTACTTCCATGGTTATAATGGTTTGCATTCACTCTGTTTTCATTGAAAAGTAAACAGTGAAACTTACCAATATTAACATTAACAGTAGCAGGCTTATCCTTGTTTTTAAGCAGCCTTTGTCTGAAATCCAAACAATCAATCTCGCTTGAAATTAGTGTATCCACCTTTTCCAATTTCATTCTGTACATCCGTGCTGCTTTGAAAATTGAGTAATGAATTTCCCGTGATGCATACGAAATGCTATCTGGAAAAACCTCCCTCCTGTATAAAGATAATAGCACATAACAAGTCAAGAAAATAGAGCAAAGATTAAAAATGCTAAGAAATTTTACAAGGGTTGCTTTAACGCAAGTACAAACCCGACTAAAACACCATGCAGATTTCCTTCTATACCACAATTTGTGACATATCTCCAATACTCATGTTTCTCCATTTCCCAAAGATGGGAAAATCAATCCAAGACTCCAACCTCAAACTGCCTAGAGTGTACCCCATAGTTTCTTTCAATATCCCTTACGTTACACCTTATCCCTACTAAGCTATAGAATATACCTTATTCCTTGTGAACCCATTGTAGCCCAGTTGAGACAGACCGGGGAGAATATTAATGTTTGAAGGGAATTGACCCATGTTTTGTTGTAAGCTGTAGTAAAGAGCCCATTTTTTTTAAATTCTATATATATTTTATAATATGTTTGATATTTTTTTATTACAGATTTAGTTTTTTACATTTTGATTCATAAGCATTATAGATGGACGTTACACCTTATGCCTACCCGGCTGTAGGATATAGCAGGATGTAGAATATACCTTATTCCTTGTGAACCCATTGTAGCCCAGTCGAGACAGACCAGAGAGAATATTAATGTTTGAAGGGCATTGACCCATGTTTTGTTGTAAGCTGCAGTAAAGAGCCCATTAAGGCCTATTTGTAATAATTGAACCTTGAATTCAATAGACTGGTTAAGCTTGTTGTTTGCTCTGTTAGTTATGTATTGATTTTTGTGAATCTGCATCCATAACATTGTTGTGTGCTCTGAGAATAATTGCAGCCCTAATAGGCTTGCACCATTTTGGTAACAAAGCAGGTTTGATACCTGTTTGAGGGCATTTATAGAATTTTGACATCCATTTTCAGTCAATGTTTCAGACCAGGATATTGTAGTTGAAAATGGACTCTAGAGTATCAAAATGGAGGTATGATGCCTACATTTATGTGAATGATATCAGTAAATAGATTTTGTTGGTTACAATCATTGGAAAGAAGATAGTTCCAGAAGGAAGGAAGATAGTTGGATAGAAATGTGATTAGGGAAATTTCACATAAACAACAATATGGCAACTAGGGATGGATATTCATGATGTGAGGTTATGATGTTGGGTTTGTGCTAAACATTAAGATGATCTCCTCAAGCCCTGATTTACCTTTGCTAATATTCCTTGCTTTTGTGCCACTTTGACTTCATTTTACTTTCTCTATCTATGTCAAGAGAACATTTTGACCCATTGTACGTATTACTAAATTTGGTATTCATGACTTGGGGCTATGGCTTTTGTCTTACCCTAAATCACCAACGTTGTCTATATTTATGCCTTTCTTAAGCGTTTCAAGCAAAAGGATCCATTTCAAACTGTTACTAAATTGACCAAAGTGGAAACTTTAATAAGCATGTCAACTCACAAAAGGATTCAACTTTGCCGTGCATAAAAACTAAGAACTAAAGTAAAAGGGATACCTATTGTTACTTGTTACAGAGAGAAATTCGTATGTCTTGGGGTACCACAGTAGACAACTTGACTCCAGAAATCAATCCTTTCCAATATGCAATAGAAATTAAATATCTAACACTAAAGGATCAGACCTCGTACCTTATTCCGGACGGTTGAAGTAGATCCCCGTTGAGCTTTTCAACTTTAGCTTGAATTGATAAATCACTTCCTCAACAACAAGTAAACAAGACAAGCATACTATATATATGGGCGTTAGATCTATTCTAGCATATATAATCAACAATGTATAAGCATTTGAAATCATCCATGGATAAAATATTCATTCAAACATACATTATTGGACAGGAAAAGATATTTCTATTAATATAAAATCAGAGATTACAATGGATACAACCTCGTTCGACACGTTTTTGAATTGGAGAAACTGAATCCACCACTTGGGCCTCCACCACCTCAATCCTCCATCTCTTGATAGCAAGATCACAAGCAAAAGGAAAGCTTAGGAAGAACACAAAGGTGCTTCAAGGGACAAAGGGATGCAGACTCAAGCACAAGTTTCGACAACAATGGACTATAGTTTCTTTGCTTTCAATTCTCTCATATGCCTTCACTATACCAAAGAGTTCCTTATATAGCTTTTCAAAGGGGTAATGAAAGGTTGAATCTGAGCGATATCAAGGCATATTGAAGGCCAGGAGTCAAGTGAGTTCGATCCATGTCAAGGAAAACTCCAAAAAGATTTGGATTATGCACACATCCGAATGTACGCGGTTTTATGGCTCAAACCCGCGTATATACACGATTAGGGGTTTAAAAGTCATGTGTATTAATTTTCACATGTTTTTAGGGATGGACAAGGAAACATCAAAGGACAGAAAATAGTCGAAGGGGTCTAAGGAGTCTGCAGAGGGATAGGGGAAGGCCATACAAGTGTGATTCACCTAGAGTGGTAAAATCAGCTATAACAGATGCCCCCTGATGTGTGAGGTCAGAGGGGTCATACGATGGCCGAAATAAATTATAAGTCCATCCTAGAAGTGGAGTGATGAAGGATCCCAAATAGAATACCATCCACCCAATCAGCATAGTACAATAATACAACTTTGCACATAACTGCAAATACATATAGCAGTCCCAGATACATAAGAGTACAATGGCCATGAATAGGCATGATACAAAATATCACATAAGTGGTCATCGCCACGTACAATATACATAGATCAGAATCTCCATGATGAAGATATACAAAGGACCATGATCTCCATAATGCATGAAGATATATAATGGATCAAGATCTCCATAATGGCTGGAAATGTCTGACATATATTGGAATCAATTCACGAGAGTTGAAATATCATGAACACTGGCACGATCAAGAAGGTAGCATACAATAGATTCCACCAATATGGAAGGTATTCTACACAAAACGCTATGAGTACATGTCCTACTATATGAGTAGAGGTGTTGAGGTCGAACATAGTAGCCCATTGTCTGATTACTGGTCATTGATGTATACCGTTAACAGATGCAAGATCACCCATCGATAATGATAATGGGAATCAAGGTACTCGAGTGCAAACTAACAAGTGTGAATAGATGTGTTGAGGTCAAACACTTGAGAGGATCCATCGATCAGGGGACATTGATGTATTCCCAAAAAATGTCGATGGCAAGAGAACCTTCCATTGATGACTGCAAGTCTCAAGGCACTAAAAAATGACTCTAGATTCCAATCCCAGAATAAATGATCTGAAGTCAATGGGTTGAAATCCGCTGGAAGGATGGCATTAAGGCATCCCCCATCATCCAACATGAGGTACTCAGCAAAGCTGTATAATGTGGAAGTACTCGATCATAAGGTGCACGAACCAGTAACTATACCGGGAATGGCCGACATGGAAAGTCAAGATAATTGAGGAATGGCCGACTTAGGCTTCAATTTCCTTTGAACAAGAGCATAACGGTGAATGGTGACTGAATAAAGGTAGCATAGAATCGATATACAAAATTGGGACATCTCTATGACACAAGAGGCATCGAAAGAGGCTCCATGGGGACTGGAAGCTTAACCAGTCGGTGGAGATAAACTCAGATAAACGAGTACAGCTCCTAAAGTCAAACTATAAACCCAACCAACGGATGTGATATACAGTGCTCTGTTCGAAGGCGACATGACTCGACAGCTTCCAAAAGATAACATCTTTCCTTGTCCGTATTTTTGGTTTTTTTATCTTTTTGGACTTTTTCAAATATTTACAAAGCTTGAAAAAGAATAAAACAACTTTATAGTTACAGACTAGGAGGAGACAAGTGTCATAGGGGAAAACAAACTGGTTCCAAGCAGTGGAACATACCTATGCTCAATGCAAGGATACATGTGTAGGATAGCGACACTCGGGGGAAAATCCCCTGCCGGTAAAAATAGGGAATCAAGCTACAAAGGATATATAAGATGGCTTTGCATGGCTATACATGAGACAAGCTCGGGCTATATGGATGAAACTCAATGTTAGAGAAGCCGGTGTAAGGCTCAATAAGGCAGGAAAAGCTCAGGATAATGCAATTACAACTTGACATAAGGGAGTCCTAAGGGAAATAGGCCAGCAAAAGATCAAGAGGAGTATGAGGCTTTTGCGAAATGTCATGGCAATACTATACAATGGACTCCCACACCCTACGGGATAAAACACGAGCATCGACACCAAATGCAAATAGGGTTCTAACTAGGGTACCCATGTAAGGTCAAGCTCTACCATTGATATCATGCCACTTCTAAAACAACAAGAAGGTTTCGTGACATAATAGAGTGGGTTCGTACCTAAGGCTATAATGAAATGGTCATAAGGTCATGCAAAATGCAAACGGTTATGAAACCTAACCTATATGCCAGTTTAGACATGATACCTAAGATAAGCATGAATGGGTCAATCCAATGGCTAAGACGGCACTCAAAAGGGTCTCCTACATCATAAATTAGTCCAAAAACGGTCCAAAAGGATTAGAAATGGTCCAAACTATAGGAAAGGGGGTAAAAATTTTCAAAAATTTGAAAAATTTCTATAAATAGTAAAAAATTCAAAACATTATAAAACATTTGAAATTTTTACCCATTTGAGCTCAAAATTTCAACAACGAATTCCAGGAGATCCAGCAGGCGGAATCCACTACCGTTTCTTCCAGGTACTTACCCATGCTCTACTCTTCCATTTTGATGCAATTTTTGTCAAATTCCATGGTGTTTTTGGATTTCTAGGCCAATCTAAAATAGGCGCTGCGGCCCACACGGAAATCGATGGTTTTTCCACGTATAGGGCTGTATATACGTGGAAAATTCCCTCACAGTTGCGTACATACGCGGCTGTTTGCGAAACAGTCGCGTATGCGGCCGTGCTGAAGGTTTTTTAGTGTTCTAATAGGTAAACTTCCAATTTTTTGTGCAGGATGGTCCTAGAATGGAGAGAACGTGAACATGGTGATGTAGAAGTGGTAGTAAGAGCTGATCTAATGGATCAACAAAAGCTATGTGCATGTGGGCTCTACAAATTTTGGTGTCTTGGTGGCTTAAGGGACAGACCAGGATGATTGTAGATGTTGGTGGACTACTAGGATCCAGACTCAGATTCATTCTAGATAGATGGGATTTCCCTCACCATAGAGGTGGATGACATATACTTTATTACTGGACTTTTCCGAAGGGGGGAAGTAGTGAGCCTATGTTCTCACGGGCCCAGAGGTGGCCTGACTATAGATGAGTACATTGCGGTGTACTGCTATCTGGACATGGAGAAGGTGGGGATTTAGATCCCAACTAACTCCATACAGGTGCTGGGCCTAAAGGCCATCCTACTGACATTGGGCAAGATAGCAGGCTTGGATTCACTCCACCAGGCCTCGCTGCCTCTAATGTTCTATGCAGTGGAGTGCATGAGACCCATGGTATATGATTGGAGCACTACACTACTTGGCAACATGAAACACCACCTCAGTGAGTGTAAGATGGGCAGAGTGAAAAGCTTCGGTTTTAGTAGCATACTGAGCACGTTTTTCTTCGAGCATGTTCTAGGATTGAGCCCCAGAGTTGATGTTCCTCTACACAGGGTTCGAGATCCATCCCAATGGCATTGGGCGGATGCGATGTGCAGACTGGGTGGAGGTAGGGTATCCAACCCCTATCCAGCTGATTTCTTTCCTTGGTGGCGACAACAAATAGTTGCCATTGATGACTACCCCTGTGTGGGGATAGATTTCCGAGGGGACCCAGACTTGCCGCTACCACCAAGATCAGTATACGGTGACATAGGTAATGAATCTCAACCCTCTCTTTAATTTTTTGAGTTATTTAATTCTTTTGTGTTTTCTGATTATATGGAATCAAAAGACATGTTTTTGGGTGACAATACATAGTGAAATCTACAATATGCATGCAGATGTGGGACCACAGCAGCTTGAAGGCTCCCCTCATCATAGATGGAGGGGAAGAGGAGACGATATAACGGGTGTGGATGAGGAGCATCTGCTCCAAAGCATTCATACCAACTTTGTGAGGCTAACACACAGAGTTCCCATGGCGCAAGTCAAGGACTTTCCTGAGGCCATGCAGTGCCAGGTGGTGGATGTACCACGAGCATGGGTGCGATTATTTCGATGGCTAGCTAGAGCCGTAGTGACATTTCATGATCACAAGCCCCCTCCTCTTCCATAGGCTTAGATACCTGGGAGTGATACATTTTGTATTACAGTGTATTATATTTTAGTGGCTCGAGAGCTCCATTTTTGTATCATGACACTATGTATTACCACATTTTGGATGTTTATAATTTTTTTTATGATGATCGGTTTATTTATTTACATGTGTAAAAATTTGTGTTTGTGATGAGTTTATTATGTATTAAACAAATGCCAATCTAACATGTAGTTAGCATATGAGTCAGCAACTTGATTATTAATTCTTGGAATATGTATGTATGCTATATTGTGAAATTTCCATTCTAATAACCTCACACGTAAGAATATTCTTAATAACGTCAGATCTCTCACATGGTACAAACCATTAAGTTGTGACACTACTAACTCCGAATCAAGACGTAGCTCAAGAGAGAGAACACCATGTAAAAAGGCATCCCGTAGGAGCTCAATAACGGCACTATATTCAACAACATTGTTTGAAGATGGCCATAAACATACGCCTCCTGAAGACAATACCTAACCATTGGAGTATAAATCACCCAAGAAACAAAGGATGAGTGTTGAGTGTGACGGCTCGCACCATCCGCGAATCCTATGCAGGTGGAAGATTCCATTGACATCTGCCAAAAGAAACGAAACTAATCACAAACCCGATCACTATAAGAAAAATACCTACCTATGCAAAACTGTACAATAATATACAATAGCCATCCTTGGATGAAAATCATGCATAGTACTTTTTGAGATAGATCCCATTTCTAGGCTCTGCCAAAGCTATTCCCTCATAATCCACTAACTCATAAGCACCCTTCTCTAACACACGTTTGACAACATAAGGACCCCACCACATGGGGTTAAACTTTCCTGCCCCCAAGGGTTCTTTCAGTTGATCCCACAAAAGGACCAAATCTCCCTCACTAAACCTCCTTGGATGGATAGACTTATCATACTAGAACTTTACGCGATGCTTATTTACTTCTAGAGCCACCAAGGCATCCCGACACTACTCATCAAGTTGCTCAAGGTGGACCAAACGCTCCTCCAATGGGGAAGTGTCTGGTAAGAGTTCTATGGCTAGCTTCAAAGAAGGAATCTCGCATTCAACTAACAATACTGACTCCACTCCATGTACAAGTTGATATGGATAAAAACCCATGGCAGTCTTAACAACAATTCTATACACCCACAAAGCAGGATATAACATAATGTGCCAATTATTCTTGCTTTGTGCAATGGTTTGTTGGAGAATGGATTTGAGTGATTTGTTAACTGCTTCTACATGTCCATTCACTTGAGGGTAGTAAGAGGAGGAATGCTCTTATTTGTACACTAAATTTGATGCCAACTCTTCCATCATACGATTTTGAAAGTGCGAGCCATGGTCAGTGACAAGCTCTTTTGGAATCCTGAACCGAGTAATAATCTGGTTGAATACAAAGTGTGTGGCTGTCTCACCATCGGATTTAACTATAGGCATAGCCTCAGCCCATTTCATGAAGTAATCAACAGCCACTATGATATGATGATGCCCCTCAGCTAAAGCTGGGTTGCAATCCATAAAATTAAGCCCCCACTTAGTGAAGGGACCAACGGTGATGATGGGATGTAATGAGGAAGGTTTTGAGCTCATATTACGTGCAAACACCTAGCAAGGGTGGCACCTCTTAACCGCATCTACATAATCCTTAACTATTGACGGCCATAAATAACCCACTCTTAAGATTTTTTGGGCTGTAGAAAGGCCAGATAAATGACCACCACACACCCATCCATGGTAATCATTCAGCAGCACCTCAGCCTCCTCATGAGTTAAACAACGTCGTAAAATGGAATCTACCCCATGGTGGTACAAAGTGTTATCCACTATGAAGTAATTCTTAGACACGTGACATAATCATCATCGTTCATCCCGTGAGAGGTGAGTAGGGAGCTTCAATGTTTGTAAATATATAATGATATCCCCATACCATGGGTCTAAAGTTGAGATTAAGAATATGTGTTCATCGATAAACGTATCTTCACAAACCAATTCCTCATCCTCGCTTGGGAAATCCGATATAAGCTCTGCAAAAATTAATGATTTCTTCGATTTTGCCGAAACAAACTCAAGGTCGAATTCTTACAAGATGACAATCCATTTATTATATTTTCCCCCAATCATCCTTCGAGTGAGGACGAATTGAAATGGATTGACATGGGCTACAACCAAGGTCTGGAGAAGGAGAATATAATGTCTCAACCGTTGAACCGCATGTACGGTAGCTAAGGAAAGCTTCTCAACATGAGAATAATGGATCTTTGCGTCAATAAGATTCTGGCTCAAATAGTATATGACATGCTCTTGGATCTCCTCATCCTCTTGAACCAAAACCATACCAATCATCTCCATGGACGCGGCCACATAAAGTAGAAAATCACGGCTATAGTCTGGGGGCTAATCACCAGGTTCGATGCTAGGGCTCGCTTGAGCACATCAAAGGACTCCTGGGCTCGCTCATCCCAACAAAAGGTGTTTTCCTTCTTCAAAAGATGCATGAAACCTCTAGTAAAATTGGAAAAATTGACAATGAATCTCCGTAAGAAGTTTTCCATGCCTTGCAAACATTGAAGATGATGAATATTTTTCGGGGGAGACAATTGAAGTATTGCCTCAACCTTCAAAGGGTCGACTCTTATACCCTCTTTAGAAATGATGAATCCTAACAAGCGACCTGACTTCACACAAAATATGCACTTGTGAGGATTTAACCTGACCAAATAATGGTGGCATATTTCGAATACCAATCTCAAATGATAGGAATGACGCATTCTCATACGAGAATGAACAACAAGGTCATCCAAAAATACTTCGATAATCGATTTGAGATCATGGAAGATCAAGGTCATGGCCCGTTGAAAAGTAGCTCCGGTGTTCTTAAGGCCAAAAGGCATTTTCCAATATGCAAAAGTTCCCCAAGGACAAATAAATGCAGTCTTATGTTGGTCCTCAAGTTTAATTTGTATCTAATTATATTCGGAAAATCCATCCATGAAGGAAAAAACCTCGCTACCCGCACACTCATCCAAAATCTGATCAATAAATGGTGTGGGGAAATTGTCCTTAGGATAGGCACAATTCAAATCATGAAAATCAGTACATATGCAGATCGCTCCCTTCTTCTTATCCACCGGAACGGGGTTTGAAACCCACTCCATCAAGGGAATGGGATAGATAAAACCTCAGCATGGGAACATTCTGCCCCAATATAGACATTCTCCATCCTTCCAGGATCACGAGAGATATTGATAGGAATCGTTGGAGATATATTTGACATGTTTCCATCAACCATTGGACCAAGAGAGCTTAATGGAACCATAGGACTACCAATTCTCTCACTAAGAACCTCCCTAAAGTCCTCACACTCCAAGCAGTCAAGCTCAGGAAGAAAGTAAAATCTATGATGGAGCTCTTCCCATGGTGGTTCAACTCCCAACATGGCATCAATAATCACTTTGTCTAAAGGGAAAACACTATCAAGGCAGTCGTGCACGTGAGAAGACTGTACTACCCATGTAGGCAGCACATAAGGGTCCTCCTCCTCCGTCCGCAAATAAGAAGTACTGAGCTTTGCAACACACTCAAGATTACTGCAACTATGGTAGCTTATCAAGCTAATCTTGAGCATGTAGGAAGAATCCAATTATCTTCCATATGACTTGTGCAAAAATACACCGATCTCATAGATGTCAAAGCCTCACCAGAACTAGACCCTATCATAAGGATCGGTGCAGGACAACTAAAAATTCCCATGAGGGATGGATACATGCCCACACCCACACTCCCAGTTGTTGGATTAGAGTGCTCTACGATCAGGATCGAAGCTCCCGAGGATGTGGTAACTGACAGATTCTTGAATGATGTTTGATCAATCATGACTATCTTCCCATTAAATGGAAAGCATACAACGCAAAATAGGGAAGAAGATATGGCTTGCATACTTTACATCCAATTCCTACCCAGTAAGAGATTATAGTCAAGGGGCGTATCAACCACCTCGACCTCTATCACAATGGTCTTTCCTCCCAAATGGACCTTAAGGGAAGGAAAGATCCCGTCTGGCCTAAACGACCTCCCATCAAATGCAGTTAAAATGGTCACTAATTTAGACAACTCAGGGGAACCTAAACCCTTCCAACATGATAAAGACATCACAGAAGAAGCAGGGCCTTCTTCAATCATAGTGCACTTGACGGTCATGTTAAGACATTCTACATGAATAAAAAGAGACACATAGTAAGGCAAGCGAGGCTGAAGTCTTGCGGTTTCAAATTTAATCACGGAGGAAGAATTGTCATCATTCACACCAAGGGTAAAAAGCAAAGCCTTCCTTTGTGAAGGAAAACTCTGAAGTACTTCTAGTGTAGACATCGCACAAGAAGTGTGGCCCAAATCCTCAACAACAGAATAGTTCTGGGCGGCTCAGGCATTAGGATTGTGCCCCAAATGCTTAAGGAATCCCTTAGGAATGAGAGGTGCAGCTTTAGGTTTATCCATAGGTTTCTCAATATGCAGAGGAATTCATGGTGGATCAGGTTCCTTTCTTGGGTTGGGTTGTGACGAACCATAGTCTTTCGCATGGGTCACAACTTTCGCAGCACGTACCATGTTAATGCAACCACGACCACTACCTTCCGGCAGATATTGATCACCACTAGACTAATCATGGGTCCTCGAGTTCATATTTTGATTGTGAGGTAAAGGGTTAGTCAGCACAGCTGGGCCCTAGACCAAGAATCTCGAGGCTTCATCGATACGAGGGCACAAGTAAGTGAGGTGATCTTCCTTACACAACTTGCAAGGAAATTTAACCTTATGTTTAGCTTGCTTGTCCCCCCCAACATTACGGGCATTCTTGTCATTAGTATTATCATTTTCATTCCTATTCCCACCCTTACGATTATTCTTACCCTTCTTTTTATTCCGTTCGGGTTGCTGGTTACCCTTCTAGTCCGACGATTGCACTGAAAGCACACTCGCCATTTGGGCGGGTTGAGACGAAGCCGTGGCTTGTCCCAAAGTAGATTGGTTGATTGAAAACTGACTAACTTGTTTTGCAACAGAATCCATAGGTTTATCACTCGCACAACCAACAATGCCATCGGCATGTGGTCCAGGTTTAACTTTCGGGTTGAAACGAGAACGTGGAGCATTGGGAATGATCTCATATAACAAACCAGACTGAGCATAAATCAAATCTAGTTCCTGCACCCTAAAAATGGCTTGTTCCTCATTTTGCACTATGGATGTAGAAACATCCTTCGCTATATATGGAAATAACTACTTAAAGAACCATTCAAGGAGGAATTTCGACAGTATAAAGGCTTTAATCAAGCTCTTCCATCTACGCCACTCTTGGATATGATCCGATATATATGTGGCTTTATCCTGTCGAAATGTCGACAAGAGTTCAGTACCAATGTCATAACACACTGGTAGCTGGAAGTGGTTAAGAAAAGTCATCGCTAGGTCATTGAACAAAGTGAATGCCCCCCTAGGTAGCTCTATATACCATTTCATGGAAGGCCCTATAAGGGTGCGTTGAAAAACCTTAAATGGACTGAGTCCTAGTGCAAGGAATTCAAAGAGCACCATAGGTGAAATGTAGTAACATGTTCGCTCAAATCCTCTCTCGATTTGCCCTCGAACTTGGGTATGTCCAAGGGAAGCTTAGTAGGGACAGCGGGTTAAGCTGGGTCATGAGCTACAAGATCATTCGTCAATTTCGACAAGTCAGGACGATTCAGCGTTGTGAGGAAAGGGAGCCTAGGATGGTTAGGTTGATCGACCGCTCCCTGATAGTTCTGATTCACATAGGTCTGATTACCATAACCACCATGGCCTTGGCCATAGTGCCCTCCTCTTGTTTGACCCATATAGGGTGGCATGGAAGCACCATAGTGTGGTGTACCTTGACTATTCAGAGCTACAAAGCCATAATTTGGAGATTAAGTGGGTTGCTGATACCCGCACCCATAAGGTGAAGAACCCTATCCATACTGCGTCCCATAATAGGGCCCATAAGTCATCGCATGGGATGTCCCATGAGACACTCTGTAAGTAGGAATATATGCTCCGAAAGTAGGAATATACATTCCAAAAGTAGGAATATGACCTCTAGACGTATGAACACGACCTCCCGAAACCACGGGTGGTGCATGAACCTGAGACACAACTGGTCTAGTAAACACAGTAAGGACATGACTCATAGCAACATTCCATCCCGAAGGACCACGTGAATGAGGTGGAGGGTGAACATTCAAATAACTAGGGATAGAGGATGAAGGGACCTGTGTAATTATGTACTTGTTATTCCGTATAGTCACTTGTCTCAGATCTGGTATCTTAATAGGATCACTAACCCTAGACCTAGGAGGAATATGTGATGTAGCTTCCACCATTGGGATGGAAGGTGCAATGTGACCTGTGCCCCCAAACCTCTCTGCATGGTAAAAAATGAGAGTGCTCCCAGGAATAGTGTCAGGCTCAAACTTAGATTCGACATGGAATGCCAAATCATGTGTGGGAAAACCAGACATACCATAACTACCATAACTAGTGCTCATGGGTTCAAAATGAGTCTCATCATCCTCCGACATTCCATACCGGCGATGCGTCAATGGGGAATCAACCCTAGAGTAAGTAGGTCTATCATGAAAAGTTCCTATCTCATAAATCACAGGACCTAACTCAGTCAAATTAGGTGAAGGATCATAGTTAGGAGTAAATTCTCCATCTTCCACATGAATGGGAGAAGGTGGTTGAGGAATACCTTCTATATGGTCTCCCATGGTGTGTGAATCAATGTGCAAAGTAGTTCGCTTGGACTGTCTATTTCTCTCTCCCAAAGGAGGAGGAGATGTAGAAGGTGGAAGTCTTGCTAAACGACGAGAATAGCGAGGAGCCACACCCAAATGCACAATGACTCAAAAAAAATATAAAAGAATCTCTATCTATGCAAACCCTATGCAAGCTAACGTGCACAGAGAAATCACCAAGAAAATATAAATCCAACCACAAGCAATCAAGGTTAGGATAAGTGAGCTCCCGAATGAAGCAGGTATGTCTCACCTAGGAGAGGCTTGAGACTCCCATACACAACAAGGGGAGGTATGTAACCAATTATTGTGGCCCTCAGCTTCAACGCGTAAAGCGACTGTGCTGTTCAACCCCAACCTGGTCGGGACACCTGCAGAATAACCCCTGCAGAGTACCCCCTCGATATCCTAGTTAAGGCCACTAAGGTCACCTCAATATAATCAATGCTTAGGTGGATAGTTGCAGGTAGGATTGATCGTATGGGCACGGTAGTAAAGCCTGAAACTCTTGAAAGAGCCCCTAGATACGAATACAATCCTAGAAATATATCTGGTGCTACTCAGTTATGACTAGGGGTCATCCTAATCAATAACCGCTCACACTGCCTCGTGCTTAACTCCCTTTTGAGAGGAGGATCCTGAGAAACACCGGTTATACCAAGGAATTTCACACACTCACCTGGACAGACACATACATGTTGTTGTTTAGTGGTCTTGGTGAATTTACTCACAATGAACTACTCCAAGACCCTAAAACCTAATCTTGTTGGTGAACCCTATCAAATAAAATAGTGTAGTTCATTTTAATTGGCTTTATTACTCAAAAGAGATATATGGTTGTGCAACTAATGGTGTTATGACACAACATGAAGCAAAATGCACACCTAACAATCAATGCAAATGCATTGTGTCCATGAAAAACAAGGTATGATGCTACGTGAAATGCACAATTTTCTTCAAATGATAAATGCAAGCTTTCCTATATGAAATCCTGACTAATACTCCAAAGCAAATATAGTGCAAGTACTATGCAAAATGCACGAAGCAATGCTTGATGATAAGCAAATATTTTTGGATTTTTTGAAAAAAATGAGATATAAAAGAAAAAGAATGGCTCTACAACCCCCAGACTCTGCAAGCACACTCAAGCAAAGTACTAAGGTAAAATAAATCTAATGCACTAATCCCAAAACAAAAATTCGAAAATGGAATGACAAGAACATTCTTCAAAAAATAAATTTTACCCTAAAAAAATGTCTCTGGTCAGAAATAGAGGTGTATACAGACTCTAGCGGTATCAAAGGAGACTCAACAATCATCAAAATTCACCCAGCAACCATGCAACATCCTATAGAATGAAAAACTAAGGGCATATGTGACTGTTCGCAGTAAGCCCTCGTGTGTACGTGGAAATAGCAATGAAACCCGCGTATATACGCGACTGTGAGTTAAAAACTCACGTACAGGAAGAAAGGTGCATAAAAATAAAGGCAAATAGACAAGCTAAGACAAAATTCACACCAATAAGACACTACCAGGAAAACATGCCCCCAGACCTGACACAGAAACAAGAGAAAAAGAGCAATTCAAAGTCATTGAATGCTGATAGAAAACCCCCAAAGGAAAACTACCAGGAACTCCCCTGCAAAGTCACCAATTCTGTTACGGAGAGAAATTCCTATGGCTTGGGGTACCAAAATAGACAGCTTGACTCCAGAAATCAATCCTTTCCAATATGCAATAGAAATAAAATATATAACACTAAAGGATCAGACCTTGTACCTTATTCCAGACGGTTGAAGTAGATCCCCATTGAGCTTTTCAACTTCATCTTGAATTGATAAATCACTTCCTCAACAACAAGTAAACAAGAAAAGAATACTATATATATGGGTGTTAGATATATTCTAGCATATATAATCAACAATAAATAAGCATTTGAAATCATCCATGGATAAAATATTCATTCAAACATACATTATTGGACAAGAAAAGATATTTCTATTAATATAAAATCATAGATTACAATGGATACAACCTCTATCGGCACGTCTGTGAATCAGAGAAACTGAATCCCCCACTTGGGCCTCCACTACCTCAATCCTCCATCTCTTGATAGCAAGCTCACAAGCAAAAGGAAAGCTTAGGAATAGCACAAAAAGTGCTCTAAGGGACAAAGGGATGTAGAATCAAGCACAAGTTCCGACAACAATGGACTATAGTTTCTTTGCTCTCAATTCTCTCATGTGCCTTCAATGTACCAAAGAGTTCCTTATATAGCTTTTCAAAGGGGTAATGAAAGGTTGAATCCGAGCGATCTCAAGGCATATGGAAGGCCAAGAGTCAAGTGAGTAAGATCCATGTCAAGGAAAACTCCAAAAGGATTTGGATTATGCACAAATCCCGATGTACACGGTTTTAGGGGTCAAACCCATGTATATACGTGATTAGGGGTTTAAAAGTCGCGTGTATTAATTTTCACATGTTTTTAGGGATGGTAAAGGAAACATCAAAGGACAAAAAATAGTCCAAGGGGTCTAAGGAGTTTGCAAAGGGACAGGGGAAGGCCATACAAGTGTGATTCAGCTGGAGTGGTAAAATCAGCTATAACATTACTCATTGAAATTGTTGGAAGAATGTTCATAATTATTTAATCAAAGGAACAAGACCATAATTCGTTGGTCTGTGCATAGTAGAAGGCTCTTGCGAATGGGATTAAACTTATGAATGATAATGGACCAGTGAATGGGAAATAGGGGAGCATGTACTTAGCAAATCCAAACAACAAAACAGAGAATCTTGTTTTTAATATGTATTACACAGAAGTAGCTGCTTTGCACTTGTCTTGACAGAACATAACAGGTGAATCATTTTCATGAAAGAATGGTTGCCAATATGAATGAATGAAGGAGAAAGGGGATCAATACACTATAATATTGGTACCCAACAGTGGTATATAGATTGATAATGTTAGAGATGAGCTGATAAAGGGAGCCAAGTCTGATCGGAACTGCCTACACATCTAGCATGAAATAAAGTGTTGTTTTCTGAGGTAGCTAGGCCAATTTGAATCCCAGGTTCACTTTGTACCTATCAGTGATGCTAGTCCAAAGACTGAATCCATTTCCTGTGTAAGATTTAATAATACCTTTTGTAAGACGAATGAAAATATAATTACATCCTTCTGCTATGATATGTTTGGCATGAGGGATAGTTGACAATGGACATAGAAGGCCATGTCAAAGGAAGTAATTTAAATGTTCTATTCATCACTCTAGGTCAGCAAACATAGTAAAATCTACCATGCTACTTTACCAAATAAACCTTTAAAGTCAACTGGTATACAACTAACATACCGAATTATGAAGTTGATTGCTGGTGTATGATAATTTCTCCCTACACCCTAATGGACATATACCTCATCTCAGTCTAGAAGAAAACACTACCATGCTACTTTACCAAATAAACCTTTAAAGTCAACTGGCATACAAGCTAGCATTAGAGTGAATCTGAATTATGAAGTTGATTGCTGGTGTATGATAAGTTCTCCCTACACCCTAATGCACATATACCTCATCTTAGTCTAGAAGACAACACTCCACAAAGGCACCATGTGTCAACTCTGAAAGGCACTCCACAAACTGTCAATATTGCTTCAATTGGCTGACTAACCATTCCACCCCATACAAACCGTCAATGCCGAACGGTGAACTTTGTAACACTGAGCTCACTCCGGATGATATCCATGAATATGTATGATTAACACTCAGATATATTATTTCAAATATGGTGTTAATATAACATACATATTCAAAATGCTAAGTTACAATTAAACAAAGAATGAACAACACATGCATCCACAGGTTTCCAGATTTTTTTTGTTAAGGTGTGATGCCCATTTTGTCCAGATTCCCTACCATTCATAGTTAATAGTAAGGTTAAGTTTAGGAATGTTGAAAAATATAGAGGAAAAAATCCATTTTTAGGTTAGTGTAATTTTGTCTAGAGGATGATATTAATCCTCAACTGTCCATTTTGGGGTCAGATTTTGTTGCAACTATATATCCATCTGCATTCTTAATATTATATGCACCCTTGCTATGTACATGAGAAAAAATTTCGTATTTGTATCTAATTGTTTGGATTCACATGGATGCACATGAATATTATTTTTCCATCAAAATTTGAATATTTTATGTATTATTTGATCAACTAGTTTTTGTTTCTATTTTTTTACCAGTTCCATCCTAGTTTTGATTTTTGGGGTTGACCAGTTCCTATTCCTGAAATCTACAATTTGTTGCTAGATCTTTTGTGTGGTTGGTTAGGCACTAGGTCTGTGGGAGTTTCATAGGCCGGTATTTCCTATTTTGGCACTATATACAGTTTTCAGTGGGTGGTATGGGCTCCTCTAATTGATAAGTTCTTTGTGTATTAGAGAAGGTGTGTGGTTTTGTTGCTCTAGTTTCTCTGTTAAAATTACAAATTGTCATTGTCATAAGGATTACATGCAGGGAATCTTCGTGGTTCAACTCCAAGCCCTGCTTTTACACAGATTATTACCTGTGGTGAATCTTCACTTCAATCGCAACAAGTAAGTATATATAAGAACTTTTCTCTGTTTCTACGTCATGAAAAAATTAGTAGGTGTCTTAATAATGCAATAGAGGATATAAACTTATTTTCCCATAGCTTCCTGCAATGAAGGATATGTATGAGTTAATGGTGATACCAATTAGTATGCCCTTGTTGATTATGATGGACTGTAATTTTAAATATTTTGTCCTTCGTATACCCTCTCCAGTATTTTCTGTAGCCCATGCACTTATTTCATACATACATACATACATACATACATACATACATACATACATACATACATACATACATACATACATACATACATACAGATATATATATATATATATATATACACACACACACACACACAGAGACATGCTTGTGTTGTTTGTTGTACTTGTGAGCTTTTGATGTAACTATAGTATACACTTGAACGTGTTTCATATATATACACACACACGCTTGGGTTGTTTACTGTACTTGTGAGCTTTGGATGTAACTTTAGTATATACTTGAATTTGTTTCTTGATTGGTATTTACAATGCATATAAGTTTATTGATTTTTAACTATTTTATGAATCATGATTTACATTCTAGGAAGTAACGCGTGTTGGAATCCTCTGTGATCCTTGCAAGGGGAAAGGATGGGTGGTCTGTGACTTCTGTGAAGGTTAAAAGATAAATGTGCAAACACAGAGCAAGCAATTTTATCGACATTGTCTCTCTTGCAGAGCCGTGAGTCTATTCGCATGACTATGTATCTCTGTTTGTGTATGCCTGCTTTTAGATATTTGGATTAATGAAATTGCATTTTGAAAGCCTCTTCTTGCTGTGGATATTCCCATTTTGTTGTCATGTGAGTGGTCCTTAATATGCCTGGATTCGATTTTTTCTCTTCTATGTGTAAAAGTAGCTAATCTTTCATTCAACCAGAAAAAATGCCTTACTAATTAAATGACATTATAAATGTGTAGAGTGATGCTTAATTGTCTTGCAAATATGCATCGAGATTGTTTGGAAGATGTGTGAAATGCCATTTCACATAGGGATTTGCAGCTCAAGGAAAGACTGGTTTTAAATTTTGGTGAATAGAGTAAAGTATGGATGCTCTAAAGAACTTGAGGCTTAAAGTAAGGAATATTGTTGTCAGGAAAATACCAAGACTGTCCAAGGTACACCTCTGATGGTGGGAATTTTCTCATTTGAGATAGGAATGTGGCTCAACTGTAGAATATTTATTCACGCTGTAGTTGCACAGCATATTTGTGTGGTTTGAATAATAAAAATTTCTCTCGTCACTTTAACCACAAATCATGAAATTGAACTCTCACTAGGAACAAGCCAATGCATACCCCAGAATCTCCAAAGAAAAAACAAATTCTGGTTACTTAAGAATCTGAGATACCAAGTTTCCTGTCCCAAAATTAGAAGCAATCTTTACAAAATCTCGGTAAAGAGATTATAAGATGCATTTTGATAAGACATGTTTTTGATAAAATTCAGTCTACCCCCAATGCTATTTTTGAATAGCATACACCTAATCGCTGATGTAGATGTCTAGGAGAGATCATTGCTTCAATAGAGATGGGTTTTCTCTACAGAAGTGGAAGGGTTTGATGAAAGTAAAAGTAAAATTCCAAACAAGGGGGTAGTGTTCTATTTATTTTAATTCGATGATTGGGTATGCGATAAATGTTCATGATCGCTTGAAACTCAAACAAACATGGAATCATATTTTATGTTTTTTTCTTCATGGGAAAGTCTTGCAGCACTAACAGCAATGTAGACATGATCTATAAATATGGGACTTATAGCCCTCAGGTCTCACCAACACGGCTTTTCTGCAGAATTGAAATTTGGCCTCTACTCTTAGAATAATGTAGGGTTCTCTGTTTTCAGAGTTGATTCCAAGGATTTTGTTCTAGATTGGTTCACTGCCTTAGGTCAAGTTTCGAGCTATTGAAAGTCAAAACCAATGCTAATCACCAATGCCAATGCACTCTCTGCAATGGGACATTCAATTTGTCAAAGTTGAGGTCAAAGTCTCCTTGTGCATAAGTGGGTAGTATGTATGGAAGGGTTCGGTTCTGTTTATAGTGCTCTGTTTCCAGGTCAATTACATCACATACTATGTATTGTAATGCATGATCATAGGATTTGGTTGTGGCTCAACTATATCTCCCCATTAAATATACATTCAAGCAATAAATCCAACATAGATTTGGCTGAGTATTTATTCAAATTGCTACCACCAAAATTACTCCAAGTCCATCAAGGACCTTGCATCTAGCTAATAACTGGGTTTTCTCCATCATTTGAACTGGATTATTGTTGTAGTCATATTGGACTCACTAATAATTTCACAATTTCCTTTGAATTGAATTCCATTTGTTAGCACATGAAGAATGCGTTATAATTCCATTTTGCTACTAATAAAGTAGATCGTGTTCATTTCTCTGGGCTGCTCTTGGACTGTTAACTTGGGCATCATTCCTCTGGGGTTGATAAAACTTATTTGTGAATGTGCATACCCTCTCCTAATAGGCCATGACTAAGGTATGATCTATTCTAGATGGGATGTCAATGTGATGCCTCTATTCTATAGATAGTGGTTGATTTTGAAGCTGTAGTAGGTACAGATTTTGTAGATGGTAGGTATGATGGAGTTATATGTACTTCTTGGCAGATTTAAGAAATATTCCCTAAGTTTATCTTTAGTTTGTAGCACTATTTATTCTATTGGATGTATCTAGATATTTTGGTGAGAGGCTGAATAAGTTTTCATTTTATACTACAATATAATCTTAAATAGATGTGGAGGGATCCACTTACAATACATACATTTTCAACTAATGACCCAATGGATAATTCCAACACTATTTGGATGTCTACAATCGAATATTATTGGTCTTGGATAGCCACCCTACTCCTCAAAGTTTGTTTGCTACAAAATGCTTGAAAATGGCTTGCAAACAACTTGTAACTCTAACATTAAGCTTCCTTCTCTGTTGGTTGTCCAAATTCCTATAGTAGTCTGAGACTTGTTGTATTAATGGTTTTCTAACAACACTTTTCCTACTTTTAAGATAAATTCCATGCATTTATTTCCATGATCTACTCATTCGGATGTCTTTCTTTCTCTGCTCTACAATATTAAAATGATGAAAATATACTAAAATTTACCTCTTTTTTGTGTGATAGTCCTCTTTTTTGTTGTTTACTTGCTTTGTTGTTGCGTAAAATTTTATAATTCTTCCATCTATTCTAAAGTGATTATGTGAATATTAGTACCACTCCATTAAAACAAATTTATTGTAGTTATTTGAGCATTGAACGGTAAGTTAAAACAGTGAACCTTGTTGATTTTAAGAAGTACAACACTACATGGGATAAACGTTCACTACATGGGATTGGATATTTTCATTGAATCCTATAACTTTCAAGGTTAGGTGGAAAGGAAGCAATTCAAATGCTATTACATTGTTTCTGATCTCAGTTGTTAGGATGATAGCCTATTAGTCATTAACAAGTTGGGCCTTAAGGTGGCATGTTGGACCCCTAGATAACAATTATTATTTATACTAAGCTGAGGAATTATTTGTTAAAGAACTTGCCTTTTGTTTGCATAGCACAACTACATTTTACTTTGATATTTTTCTTTTTTATTACTTAGATGGTTATCCAAGAATACATTTTCCTAAAATTTCCAACTAAAGATAATGTTTAATAGAATTCATTTTGACTTTTTTGATATTGTGTTATCTAACAAATTGATGTCAATTTTTTAGAGCTGTCGAAAGTGCAGAAACTTCTTCTTACAAGGAAGGCAGTGGAAGGAGAAATATTGACTGTTGTGGAGGTCACCCCTAAGAGTGAGTCACAACAAAGAATTTGGGAGAAGTACAAAAAAGATGTTAAATATCAATGGTATGTTATAGATATTTTACTGTTACTTCTATTTAGATTATTAGTGTTCTTGTCATGTCTACCCATGTTAGGGGTTCATGAGTTTCCTTCTAATGGGCATGTTATGACCATTTGTCTGGAATTGCACAGACTTTTGATTCCTTTCTTTTACAATGCTCATGCTCATACAAAGTGCATCTAGAGGATGTTGCATTAGAGGAAATTTCAACTCAAAATGCACCTTTTAACTTTGATTCAAATTCCATGCCATCATGTGTTAGCCAATGAAATTGATTTACATTTGAAATACCGTATAGGTCTTAAACACTTTTTTAATATAAATTTGGGGATAGGTATCATAAAAAAATGACTTTTTTTGTTTGTATTTTTGACATATCTCCCCATGTTTTTACTCAAATTTATATCGGGAGAGATCATTGGATGTGAAATTAAATTCCACATCCAATGAGTACCCACTCGATATACTTTTGACAGACCCCGCTATCCCAAAAACAAGAAATACCTGAAA
This sequence comes from Pseudotsuga menziesii, assembly GCA_001517045.1. Classification (NCBI taxonomy): domain Eukaryota; kingdom Viridiplantae; phylum Streptophyta; class Pinopsida; order Pinales; family Pinaceae; genus Pseudotsuga; species Pseudotsuga menziesii. The sequence goes on along the minus strand of LPNX010816293.1, from coordinate 75,308 downwards.
AAACGTGATGATGATGTCATCATCACATTTTCATGTATTTCTTGTTTTTGGGTAGTGGGGTCTGTCAAAAGTATGCCGAGTGGGTGCTCGTTGGATGCAGAATTTAATTCCACATTCAACGAGGTATCCTAATCGAAATTTGAGCAAAAACACGAGGAGATATGTCAAAAATACAAACAAAAAAGTAGTTTTTTTCTTTTCTTCCTCCAAAATTAATAAATATTATTTTATTATTTTAACTATTATTTTATTAATTCTTTTTAGGAGGCCCATTTTGAATTGAAATTTCCTTTAATGGATGTTGTTTCTTACGGATGTTGGATAGTTTGTTGTCTTTCTTTGCCTACAGATCTAGAATTAGATTAAATGCATAGAATAAAGAACACATGCATACTCGCATGGCTTAATACAAATAAATTTTGTAAGAGACGCTTATAATATGGAAGACCATTACTTTCAAGGCTTTTAAGTTTTCTCCTAGCTCATACACTTACGTACATCCACACATGCACACAAAATAGTTTTGTTGTTGAGTTAGAATCTCAAAACACATAGAACTTGTATTTTTAAAGTCCATGACCTATTGATTCTTTATTCGAATACTGTTGTGTTTCTTTTCTATATTACACTATGTGGTCTTGTGGCCTTTGTATTGTTGTGGAACTCTGATTTTTTCAGCTGTGTTTCAGGTATTCTAATTCTTACAAAATTATGTTCACTTATGGAACATCGGTTTTGGAAACTTAGGGTGACAGGTCTCAAATTGTGTTGACCACTTTGTTGTGTCTACGACCTTGCAATTTTGGAGGTTTTCTTCTTGTGTCCTTTCATACTGACAACTTTTCTATTTTATATTCTTGCATTTCTACAAGATGATGAACTTGCACAATAAATGTCTCTCATTTTGACCTAGATTAGTCCTCCCCTATATAAACCCCATGTGATCCCCAAATTTAAAGTTGACTGTTGTATTATTTAATATTAAGTGAATAAAATTGAACTATCTCCAAAACCCCCACCTCCCTTTGTTCTCTAAGGTTCAATTTTATACAATGGTCTTTGAATTTAAATTGGCACATCTAATTCCAATGGGAAAGGAATTGAATTGTCCATTATTAAAACTGTTGGTATTTAGAACCCCACAAATCAAATTAGTCTTCATCATCACAAATATGGAACTCATTAATTGTTCATTAATGCGCCTGAGATAAATTTCAATTTGAGATTGTTTGTTGATAAACCCCTTTTGAAATTTTTAATAGTTCAATCAAACATTTATTCTTTTCTATGTAAATTTTTCTTTATTCATTCCTTCTCCATGTCTCTTCACTAATTTTTACTCTGAATCCCATTATTCTATTTTTCTTTTTGTGTTGTTTTTGTTAGTTCTTATTTCACATTCTCTTTGTTAGCTATTATTAAATGGATTCATGAAGCTATGTTGCATAGAGGTGCCCCCCTCTACGCCCCTGCTCCTGAAATTTGCAGGATTCATGAAGGTATGTTGATGAAGTGATGGAATGCCCCTTCAGAATCTCTTGATGGAACAATCGTTAGTAAGATGAGAAACCCTTGAACTTCATCTACCTCCTTGTGGCCTTATCAATTGTGGAAACCGATATGATCCTTTTTCCTGTTGACATCTTACTAATTTTTAGATTATAAATAATGCACATAATATAAATCAACTTTTTTGGTGTTAATTGTTAAAATCTTCATTATATCATATATGTTGCACATAATAGACATCTTCTTTTTTTAACCATTCATGAGTTCTTCTCTTACCATCCCATTGCTAAACAAAATCACCTCATCAATGAATAACATGTATGTAGCAACACACACATTCTTAATTGGTTTCTACAACTATTTTTAAACACATCCCTGATTCTTTGTCCATATCAAGTTTAGGTTATTAGGTATGCATGAATATATTATGTTTTTCTCTAAGACTCTTTTTCAGACCACTTTAATAGATTGCGTAACTGTTTAGGATATTTTGTTTCCTGAGCATGGTATATTTTTGTGCTTATTAGTGTGGTTGAAAAAATAAACTGGATTTTAAGCATGAATGCCTTTGGATCTTATTGTATTTTAATAGAATTACAAATGATGAAATCTATGTGTTAATATTTCTCCTCTTCCCGATTCTTAAAGGGTGCTAGCTCAATGGAAGAGCGCCTGCTTTACAAGTAGGAGGTTGGTGGTTCGATTCCTCCATGCCCTAATGATATTGGAATGTATTTCTAAAGGTAAAAAATGTAGTAGTGCAAGATGGATGCAATATTAGACGCAACACTAAATGCAAAACAAGATGTAAAAGTGGGCATCACACTAAACACAAAAGTGGATGCAAAATTCGACCTTATGTTAGACGTAAATATGGACACAAAAATGGATGTCATACTAAACACAAAATTGAATGCAAAAAGAGACTCAACACTAGACACAATTAATGACTCAAAACTAGATGCAATACTAGGTCCAAAACTAGATGCAACAGTAGATGCAAAAGTGGACTCCTAACTAGATGTAAAATTGGACATTATTTTGAGCACAAAATATGGTGTATCGATGGACATAAAACTAGGCGTAACACCAAGTGCAAAAATGGAGGGAACACTTGGCGCAAAAAAAACTTAAAATGAGACACAATATTGGATCCAAGATGGGACAAAACATTGGATGTAAAACTAGATGTAATATTGAATGCAAGATGGGATGCAACATTGGACACAAAACTAGATGCAATATTAGATACAAACATGGGTGCAAAACTAGGCACAACACTAGGCGCAACACTGGGTGCAACATTGGGCTCAAACATATATGCAAAAAAAGACATCAATCGGGATGCAAAACTAGGTGCAAACCTAGATGTGAAATACGACGTAAAACAAGATGAAACAATAGGAACAAACATGGATACAAAAAAAAGACATAAAACAAGATACAAAATTAGATGCAAATGGGGATGCAACATTATAAGTAAATTTGGATGCAAAACTAGACGCAACATTGGGCCAAAAATTGGATGCAAACCTAGATGCAACGTTAGATGCAGAATTGGACACATAATTTTATGCAAAACATGGTGCAAAATTGGGTTCAAGACTCGATAAAAAACTACGAGAAAAATAAGATGCAACATTGGATGCAAAACTGAGCGTGAAACTGGGTGCAAACAAGGATGTAACAAAGGACACAAAAAAAGATGCAATAGAAGTTGCAAAATTGGGTGGAAATAAAGGCGTAACAAAAGATACAAAAAATTGGGACAAAAGTGGGCGCAAAAATGGATGTTAAAAAGGACAAAAAAAAATATGCAATAGATGGCATTCTACGAAAATGTTAAACAATAAACTCCAGTTGAAACTTCCTAAACTCCAGTTGAAACTTCCTAAACTCCAGTTGAAACTGAGAAAAAATTACACTAAAATTCGGCGCTAAATTCAACGCAAAATCCAATTTTTGTTGTAGTGAATGAAGTCAATGATGATCAAATGTTGATAATTGCTTATGCTTATATCTGTCATGTACTCTGATGGGTTGTCAAGTGTGACAGTAAAGTCAGGTACATTTGACACAAGGTGGCTTCGATACCCCATGGACTTCGGATGAGTCAAGTATAATTAACAAGTGATGTTGATATGATATTTATGTTATGTTGAAATCTTGTTTTGAAATATTTGATGTTCTTGATGTTTATCATGCAGGTGTTGGATTGGGATTTTCAATCGATCCATATCCAGTAACGGGATTGAACATAGATATGATGTAAGGCTAAAAATATTTTCATGCAATGAAATTTGTGTTTAAATTATTGTGCCATTGATCTACAGGAAATGGGTGCAATTAAATTGTTTATTGTGCAGTGGAATGGAATGAAAAATACACACTGAACAAGACAAATTTCACAGAAAACTGATAAGTATTTCTTAGTATAATTGCAATATTATCTTCATTAATCCTAGCAGTATACAACAATGTTACATAAAGGAGAATTCGAATCATGTGGATATGATTCAAATATACCAACTCAATCTGACTATCTTCCTAACTAGAAATGTCTAAATCACTATCGAAGCTCGCTAGTCTAACTCCATATGTATAATCCAGTCTCCCAATCAGTTAAACCAGATAAATTGATGAGGTAGGTGAGAAATGGTGCCTAACCCGATGCAACCATGCAATACTGGCGCTAACTGAGTGTAATTGGAGCATAACTTAGATTAACTAGGTACCAACTACCAACAACTGAAGGAGGTTAGTGGTGGCACTCTGAGTGGCTCCTAAATTATAGGGATTGGTCTCAGAGACACAAAAAAATTATGCATGAACATGTAGTCAGTTGTAGTTAAATCTATATGTGTTCCCCACACTCTAGTGGTTGGTACTGGTGGCACCAATAGCCTAAGTGGACCCAATATCAAGTAATTAATCCTAAGTTAGGAAAATATAATCTAATAGAGTAAGTATGGACAAGGGAGGATTATAAATCCTAACACCCTCACTTAATATTAACTTGGACAACCGTGGGCTCTAGCAATAAGGCCAAAATTCACCCTTTACAATCTAAAAGAATTAAAAAATGTTGTTTAATAAACTGAGGAAATAGGGGAAAAGCTCATGGGAAACACCCGTGCCCCCCCCCTTCAAAATAAGGAGTAATAGGAAATACAAGCCATTCTTAGGAGAGAAAAACTTCCTCTTTTAGGAAATAACTTGCGAAAAACTCTACTGCAAATTGTAGCACTATGCAATAGCATGGTTCTTTTGTGCAGCAGCATCTTGAAGTTGTGCACAGGGTGAATCCATGAAGATGGGTGTCTATTTTGGGGGGTCTTATCATAAAATAAATCTGATTTTTTCATGTTTTTCAACTTTGGCGAACAAAAGTGATACTTTTGTTTAGAATTTCACTTTGAAGTAAAAACAAAACTTTTAGAGAATTATGTTAGCTTTCTAGTCATAATTTTTTCAATTTTTTTATTGATATTTGATATGTCATTTTGGCAAATGTTTGATAGTGTGTCCTTATAAAATGAAAGGACTAAAAAATAGTCATGTTTGGTTGTGCCCTAAAATCATTGTTAAACTTGTGTTTTGAAAAACCAAAATATGCTACGACAATCTACACACAATATACTAGAGGATGACTATAAGTTTGTAACCAACAGATCTATATACTAATTATAATATTCTTTTGAATTCAATCAATGGGGAAACCTGGTCGATTTTCAACATGTTTTTGGTTGTGACACTTTTCTCTCAATTTCCTATAAAACTTAAAACTATACAAATACCCTTTTCAAGTAGACACTCCAATTAATGACACCATATTTATTTCAATTTTTTTGGTGGTGTATTTGTAAAGTTATATATCTTTCATTTCACCACATTTTGAAAGAGATGAAATGAAAGTCGACACATGTTAAGAAACAAAAAAATTAGAAAATATCGGATCTCACCTATACACAACAAAATCTATACCTATATAAAGTAGATTCAATGACAAAACTAATGGTATCAAGTCTGACAATCGAATTATAGAGTAAGACATCCATTTTATCTTCTGAAAATGGAGAAACCTAAAAACTGTGCAGGTTTTAGGTCTCGGAGATTATTCGGCCGAATAATTATTTAGTCAAATACTTTTTTGTGTGAATAATACTTTTTCCATTATGGAACCGTTATTTATAACAAAGGTTGTTCGGTCAAAAAACCAAACGTAAAAAACAATTCTTCGGCCAGAAAAAAAAATATGTTATCTATATTCGTATAAGTAAAACGAAATAGACTGCATGTGAACCTCTCAATGTCCTTTTGTTTTGATGGATGTAGTATGTGTTTCTTCTTGCGGGAGGAGGAAAGGAATGATCAATTTTCTTCTTTTATGGGCCAAATGATTTATCATTCGCTATCATCAAGTAGCACTTTCCTAGAACCCTTTTGCACCACTCTGTAGAGAGTGAATCTGTGTGAGAGAGAGAAACATGCTCATTTTGATACTAGGACCTTATTCTCCTTCTGTCTTTTAGATTCACAGCACCAACCCTAGCTGTAGAAATGACATTTTGGGCCCATTCAGGCTTAGGCCATAGATTTGGGATGGGAGATGGATCTAGATCTAGAATCTCATGAGGTTCAGCCTTAATACCAAGATCATGGTGATCTTGTTCCTCTTCATCTAAATCTGAAACATGTGACAAATCATCATCATCAAAAGGTAGTGGAAGAGTGGTTATACCTTCTTGTGCTTCAAATGGTGTTAGATCAAACAACTGATCTTCTTAAAACTGAACACTACGCTCAATCACTATAACAAAACCTTGTGATTAGTGTCTCTTTTAGCTTCCTTTTTAGCGTCCAATATCACTTTTAGTGTATTTTTCATCATTTTTTGGACAAAGTGGATGCTTTTCCATGGGATAGTACTTTTAATGGCATTATTTGCATCTATTTTTAAAAATTGGCACTATTTCAAATGCTAATTAACATCCCAATTAGCATCTTAATAAGCATACCAATTAGTGTCCCAATCAACATCCCAATTAACACCCCAATTAGCGTTCCTTTTTAAAAGTTGGAGCTATTTTGGATGCTAATTAGCATCCCAATTAACATCCCAATTAGTGTCCCAATTAGCATTCCCATTAGATTCCCAATTAACATCCCAATTAGAATCCCAATTAGAGTCCCTTTTCAAAAGTTGGCACTATTTTGGATGCTAATTAGCATCTCAATTAACGTCCCAATTAGTGTCTCAATTAGCATCCCAATTAGCATCTCAATTAACATCCCAATTATCGTCCACAAAAGCATCCCATATAATGCTAAGAATAGCCTCCAAAAAGCATCCTAAATAGCATAGCACCATATATTAATCCAGGGTTAGCGATAGGAATTGTGCCAAGAATTTTGGTAGGAAAAACATTCAACATAGCACCAAGTATAGAGCCAGGAATTGCGCCTAGAAAACATCCAACATAGCGGCAGGGNGATAGGAATTGTGCCAAGAATTTTGGTAGGAAAAACATTCAACATAGCACCAAGTATAGAGCCAGGAATTGCGCCTAGAAAACATCCAACATAGCGGCAGGTATATCGCCTGGAATAATGATAGAAATTTTGAAAGGAACCATGCTAGGAATTGCACTAGGTTTAGAGCTCGGAATTGTGTTCGAAAAATGTCCGACATAATGTCATATATATCAATGTCCATGTCAATGATCATGATCATGATTCATGTGATTTTACTTTTGGACCTTGATTTATCATAGTGGCACCTAAATGATCGTAATGATGGAACTTTTGGATCTTGATTAATCCTAATGAGGGGTAAATTACGTTAATGTCACCTAAGTTGCTCTAATGGAATTTGAGTGTCCCCAACAACATTTGATAGACCCTAATAGCATATGATTGGCCCTAACAACATGGCGATGATGCATTACGATAATTATGATGGAGCGTATGGATATGATTTGATAAGTATAAGACTATATCATCCATTCTTTTGAGGTAGTATGCCTCCTTGCTTGTTATTATTGCAATTATATTGATGATGACTATGGCGATGACAATGATGTTGATTTATTGTATAATGATGATGACGATGTCAATGTGGATTTCAATGGTGATTATACATGTGGTAGCACCTTTGGATCCTAATTGATTCTAATGGCACCTAAATGTCTGTAACGACATCTAAATGACCCTATTATCATCGAAATGATTGTAACAACATATAAATGGACTTAACAAATACATGACATGAATTCTAATAGAGATGAGTGATTAAGAACACTAATGGAATATGAGTGACCATAATCACAATGATGACAATGATTTTGTTGATGATGTACTTAATGATGACGATGATGATGATAGTGATGATGATGTTGTTGATGTACCATATGGCATTGATGATGATGATGATGATGACAACATTTATGTCCACTATGATGATGAATGTCATAATACGTATGCTTATTGACTGATCCTAATGGCGCTTAAATGTTCATAATGACATATGAAAGACATATTAATATCACCTAAATGGCTCTAATGACATTTAGTTGTCATCGACGACATTTTAGTGACCTTAATGGAATTTGAGTGATTGTAACAACATGGCATGGATCCAGATGGTGAAGATTGATGATGAACCATAGTGGCATATGAGTGACCCTATCAATGATGATGACAATGATGTGGCTAATGATGTACTTGTTGATAAGGATGATGATGACCGTGAGGTTGTTGATGATGTACTTATTGATGTTGATGTTGATGCTGATGATGATGTCAACGATGATGATGATGTAATGTATGATGCAATGGATGTTGACATTCACTTGTCCGCGACAACATTTGAGTGACCTTAATGGAATTTGAGTAACCTTAATTGAACTTCCTCTAAAACATTTCAATGATAAGTTGGATGTGGTAAATTTATTGCAAAATATTAGCTACTATATATAGATAACCACATTAATTGGAAAACGTTATTGATAAACTAAGTTGTATACCTCGACAACATTGTTCATTGGTGCAAGATGGAACATTACTATAGTAAAGTTCATAGAATTATTCAATAGTGTGCAGAATATTAACTAAACAATCATTGAAATTTCATTATCCAATGCATAATAAAAAAGGGGAACACATGTGGAAAATAAATCAAAACAAAAATAACATTTTCTAAGCCCATGATAAAATGACTATTTTGAACAGTGCTTCCATGTCCATTTAAGTATAGATTCATTAAGAAGCAACCTTGTCACATACCCCAATTTTGCAAAAACAATTTTATATTATTTGATATTATTTGAGGATAATATGTTAAATTTTATGCTAAGTTGTAATTGATGACTTAGTAGGGTCAAGGATATTTATTGTAATTCTGAATATTTTATTTATAAATAAATAAAGGAGGAGACAATAGCTCTGACAATAGCTTAGGAGAGCTGTTAAAAGAGTGTTTACTAGTCAAATTGGTGGATGAGACTAGTTGGAGAGCAAACTGACATGTGGCAGCATCCTCAAACCACTTCCAACTATTGTAGGTGGCAACCTCCCTACATTTGGGGTCATGATTCCCCAAGAAAGTGGAATCAAAGGAAGTGGCTCAATTAATGAAAACTGACCCAAAATACCTAGGAAATCTTTATAAAAATTCCCATTGAAGAGAGTTGAGGCTACTCATTCTAGAGAAGTGATTATTTAGGTTGAATGAATGTACTTTAGAGAAATTCAATGGAAGGGAAATATGGAAAGTGTTTGAGGGGATAGATACTGATTGATCTAGTTGCAGCTTTTAAGCTGAAGATCATACTGCTGAGTGCAGAGTGTTTTACTGAGATATTGAACTAGTCAGTTGACAGAGGGTTCTACTGTCTGCATTCTCCACTAGTTCTCAGCCAATAAGACCAGGAATAGGCTCAGGGGTCCTGAGGAAGCGTTTTTTGAGTGCTCTCTAGGAGATTGGTAGGGAGGAATGACCTCCTAAAGCTGTTGTCATCTGTCCTCAATAGGTTCTATGTTATTTTATTTTACTTTGTTAGTTAAATAAATCTTAGTTCGACTGCTATATGTATGTTAAAGTTCAGTTGTGAAATGTTAGAATTAGTATTCTTATTAGATTTTTAAAGAAATGAAGTTGATTTAGAAAAATAATGTGTTAGAATGAAAATAAATTTCTAGACTGTGCTTTTCCACACCTGGAAACCAGGTCGTACTCTAGCAAAGTTAGAATTCTTTAAGTAAATGAAAGAAGTTCATAAGAGAATGAAATATTAGATAGGATTTTGTATCTATAGATAGCAGAGTAATTTATTCAATGTTCAAATTATTATGAAAAGAACAGTGTTATGGTTTATTTATGTTTACTCTTTTACCGAGTATAACTAAATACCAAGGTTGGAAAAGATACAGTAGAACTACACTAGAGTTATAGAAAAAAAAAATATACTAATACAATAAAAATTATAGAAGATACAGTTAAGTATATAAACAAGGTATTAACCACACTTTAAATCTATGATCTTAAACTATTATTTAATATAAACCAGAATAGGATTATGTTTACAAACCCTTTATTAATGAAAAGTAATCAAAGTTACAGAGTTAATGTTTTAATCCTTACAAAGCTCTGAATCTTTATGAAGTTACAGAACAGTAAACAAATACAAATATAAATGTAAACAGTAAATAGAATAAAACTAAGAAATTACCTATTCAAGAAATAATTATTTACCAGACAAGCTTATAACCTGTGCAAGTTCAACCTGAGGGACGAAACCATAGTTATTCTTTTATTTTTTTATAAACATATTCTATAATAACAGATTAAACAAATTAAACTAGAATACTATAAGTTATGCATTAGACTGATTACACTCTTAACTCAAGAAATTATAGTATATTTATAAACTCTTTTACTTTTAAAAATACTTCATAAACAGATTAAATAACATCAATAATCTTGTAATAACGAAATAGAAGTAAAGAAAAACCATTGATACATCTATACAAGGGTTCTCTTCCAGTAAACCCTAGCTATTCTATCCTAACTAATAAATATAAATTTGTAAGTTTTACTTTACGACTGAGTTACACTCTTCACAATAACCTTATTTATTTACAAGAGAATTCTTTAACAGTAAATTTATTTCACTGACAGTGAAGAAGAATAACCTAATTTACAGTAATATCATTTATAAGACAATGTATAAATAACAGAGTATTCAAAACAGAGGTCAATTAAAAACCATGAGAACAGGAGAAAGATCCATACTTTAAGAAATAGAGCATGATATTACCAAGCCATAAGGCTGCAAATCCTTTTTACAAGTCAAGAAAAGTTGAATACAAGTCACGGCATATAAGTTGAATCTACCCTGCAACATGAAAGGGTTTTAATAACAAAAACTAACTAATAACTAAAACTAAGCATCTAAACATTGGAGGAACCGAAGCCGTGCTTCCTTTCCAACTGCAACCCTTTTCCCTTAACCATTGCAAGCAGGGAGATGCCACGTTAAACTATTATACCAAAATCATGTCACCATCATGTGATAAGACCTTTGACATACCTACTTGCCCTAAAATCCCAGCTTCTGGAATGAAGACTAAATGGTTTCTTATCAGTCTATCATACAAATTCCCAACACCGCTCTGTCAAAGAAGGAGAAGCATAGTACCCTGGGTAAAAGGGTAAAAAGAGAAGCTTCTCGAGGCTTCTAGATGATAAGCCTCGATATATCTCTTATCCCTACTACTGTGGGTTGGTTGAGCTCGAGATCCCTCATCCTAGGATCTTAGAGGCCACCTCACCCACTAATTTCTCAACCATCTCTATCCATTAAATCCCTATATATATGAGCTCATAGCCATGGTCGAGGGGAGAAAATTGAAGGTATTGTTATACTGTTGGACTGATTCTTGGCCCAAGATCATTTGGAGAGAGCATAAAGAGCTAGAGTCAGATCTTTTGGGGATGAAGAGCTGGTTTCATGGAGTTGCATGTCAACACTAAGGCTTGGTTGTAAACTTCTTCATATTTCTAATACAAGTTGATTTTCTGTCCCATATATATTTGTCGATGTTTTGATTTCAGATATATATTGCTAGATTCCTTAGTCACTAGCATAGATTAGTAGATCATATTCTTGTTGCTTTGATCTATTTCATGTTGAACTCTTTTGCAGGTACACAGGTGAACTATCAAGGCCTTGTATTCCAGATACTTGTATTCCAGATATCTACATTGTCTAGGGGGAGTTATCAACCTCTGTGATCTACTTGTTCTGGATCTGAACCATTTAGACCAGCGAAACACCTTGATGTCTGCAGGAGGTGAAATATTTCGATCAACAAATATGGTGACTCCGATGGGGAGTAGTTATATTCAGTTGTTCTGATCGTCCTCAGTCTGCAACTCTTGTCTGAATACAGGCTCTGTTTTGTTCAACTCTTTATAGTCAGATCTACTTTCTGATTTGTATTATTTGAGTTTGAAATTTTCAAATCTATTCAAATCTGAGATATTTTGGTTTTTTATGCTCTGTTACCATATTCAATTCGACAGTATCCATCTTGATCTAGTCTATTTTTTATCTGATCCATTGTTCTCTTTTTGTTTTGGCCATTTACAGGGAACCACGACCATGCTTTGTGCGAGGAGCGATGCCACTACTAGAACAAAGTGGATAGTAAGCGGTGCCACCACCTGTATCTGGTTAGTGAGGAGCGGTGCTACTTTGGAAATGCTCTTACAACATCTACAAAGAACGGTACCAGGTAGGCATTAGTCCAAAACCCCTTTTTCCTCATTTTTCTTTGAAAAAATTTGGAATTTTGATTGCTTTCAGTTCTGTTATAAGGCTTGTGTTATTGAATCTGATGTGTGTGGCTTGCTGCTTTGATGGTTTAAGATTGACTTTGAGTGGAATTTCAAAAAATTGTTTTGTCTTTTTTATTGTTCATCTGCTTCTTGCTCGTTGGTTGTGTTTAAAGAAGGATTTCTTGTTTTTTGAAAGTTAGGGTGCTCATTGAACTCTTTTGTAGGTACACAGGTGAACTATCAAGGCCTTGTATTCCATATATCTACAACGTCTAGGAGGAGTTATCAACCTCTATGATCTATTTGTTCTGGATATGAACCATTCAGACCAGTGGAACACCTTGTTGTCCATAGGAGGTGAAATATTCTGATCAACATAAACTGAGGCTTACCCATTTTGGCCATGAAGACAACCAGCATTGGAGAGGATTCTTCCAAATCTGAAGACAAACTATAACCTGCAAGCAAGACCGAAGACTTTAATTAGAAGCTATATTTTATAATACTAAAACTCTAACTTGAATTTTAAAATAATAGTATGGTAAAATATTTACCTGAAGGCAAAGAGATCTAGAGCTGAGGAGGAATCAAACCGGCACGACGAACAACACCTTGAAGAAAAATTCCTTGTGCCAACCTGTGACAAAGGCATTGGGGTTCACATTTCGAACTTACACCAACGATGGAGCAGGCTACATGCTATGGCAAGGGAAACGCAAGGGACTAACACTCTAAAATACTGACAGAGTTTAAAACCACTCTCATAGCTACATAATGCTTGCAGAAAGAAACCAATATACGAGCTGTGTATCACTCAACTCTTATACAAGAGTTGCAGCGCTTGACTACACACAAATGGAGCTGTAAAACGAGAACAAGCGATCCTCTCATGGCCATGAAGAAACCAGATAGTGCAGAGCCAAACCCTCGAAGAAGAATGAAGAAGATAGGGTTACGTTGTAAGTTTTTAAATCGTCCATTGCACAGTGGAGGCTTCTCCATGTGCCACTGAAATTTTTACTCAACAGTGCGTTGATCACTATAGTCTCATGCACTGCCGGATAAAACATGTTATTGGAAATGGTTTAAATAATAGCCACAATGATAATGTTAGTTATAATGTCAAAATCATATCATTACAATGATAAACAATAAATTCAAGTGATGGTAAAGAGCAAGACATATGTTTGCATCGTTATCCTTTATTTTATGAAAATCTTGTAATCCTTTGTTGGCAAAACATTTATGAAAAGATCAATAGTAGAGTATATGCCCTAGATCATGAGTTGATAGTACTACTATTGACTATTCATGAAAACATTATGATATATGCCTATGTTATTAGAACTAGTGTTATGTAAACACAAGTGGGTAAGAAATTAGTTTATAAATCAACTATATGTAAGTAAAAGTAGATAATATTTACAGCCTAGAATAACTCTTACATTTTTGTATAGTCTATAGTGCCACGGTGTAAGATAAACTTCTTGGAAGTTAGTGATCTTTTGGTTTCCATAAGGAACCAAACTCTAAATGAATTCAAACCAATGCTTAGACTAAACATGGTAAATATTAGGTAGTAAAACTAAGGTAATGTAATTTTACCATGATACTTATAACTTGATGACTATTTGTGCAAGTGAACATTTATAATTGTAAATAAATAATAAGCTGATAAATCTTTTCTACAAGAGTAAAATTAAAGTAGAGCTAAGTGTTCTATGGTAAACTTCCTCTATGAAAGTCTTAGAAATATATTCATGCTCATAAGTAGCTTATTGAATATTAGAAATAGCAATAGCAGTAAACATCTTGTTTTAGTAAAAGTGTCGTTATATTAAATCATGAGATCTATGTAGAAATTGTAAGTAACTTAGCTTATAGCTGGAAAGAAGAATTTCTGAAATAGAAGTCACGCTGGTGAAAAACATTTAGTATGGAAAGGATATTGGTATTTACGACATAAACTTAAAATATTGTCAAAGATGCAAAACAAATAAAGAAAAAGTTACTTTACCTCATAGTATCCTTGAACTCTATTAATCAAATTTTACTATAGCATTTTATATATGCTAAAGAAGTATATCTGGATTTAACGCTTTAACAAACTCCTACTTGTTCAAAAATTTACCTGTTGAACCTGTAAGATCCAGAAATCCATCTGAGTTAAAAATTGCTAAGTAATCCCTAGTTGAGAACATAACTTCTCACCTACTTGACAAAATCAAATCATTAGGACAGCCAGAAGCAACGAAATGCAGGTCATATACATAACATCCCAAAGTTAAAGTGGTATTAGTTTTTATATGTTTGATGTTAATCACTACCTTTGTTAACTGTTTCATTTTTTTGCTAGTCGCTAGTAGTTATCAAACTGTGACATTAGAAATTTTATATTACATTAAGAATTTTAAATTTTTGTGAAAATATGGGGTTTTGACATGTGGTATCAAAGCACAAGGTTCAAACACTAGGCCTTGATGAAGCTCAACTTGCTTATATGAAATAGTGTATTTAATCATTTTGCTGATGTTGTTTTTTTTAATGTTATTCAACAGAGAAATTGTTTCTGAGTTTAACAATAGGTATGGAAAGACTGGAGGAATATCCCTTTACTGAACAAGAAAACTTACAAAGAGAACCTATACAAAAATACATAACCACTAATTCCTCAGAACTTTTGCAAACAATAAAAGAATTAAAATATGAAATGGAATCTGTTAAAAAGGAAAATGGGAGGATATTGAGAGCTCAGGAGGAGCTGAATTAGATCCTAATAGAAAGATTTCATGTTGAGGGAAAGGGTAAAAGAGCTGATTTAGAAGATATAAGTTACCAACACAAATATAAAAAGACTAAACAGACTAAAAATGAAAGTAGGTCATCTTCAAAAGTATTTGGTGATCAACGTAATTTTCATTCCACTAGTGATAGTAGTGATGACAACCATTATACTAAAAAGAGAAATTATAAACCTTATGAGGAAATTTTTGGGGAGTTTAAAAATATTAAACCGCCAACATTTAATCGAGAAACTAAGAAGGGGGAGGGAGCAGAATCTTGGTTATCTGGGATGAAGAAGTACTTCCAGATTTATAACTATTCTAACCAATTAAAGGCTAGAATGGCTATCTACAATCTTTTAGGGAAAGCTAATATATGGTGGCCAGATTTAAAGAGAGTGAAGGGAATAATAGAGAAGAATTTAAATTGGAGTACCTTCAAGAAGTACTTTAAAAAGAAATTTCTATCTGAGCAGTACTATGAAAAGAGAGCAAAAGAATTCTATGAGCTTAAATTAGGTTCAATGACTATGAAAGATTTGAATAGCAAGTTTTTAAGTCTGCTTAGGTATGTGCCATACCTTGTAGATGAAAAACCGAAGGTACAACTATTCCTCAGATGTTTACCTTATCACATAAAGGATAGGATTGAGTATGACAATCTAAAAAATCTAGAAGAAGCTATGAGGAAATCCAATTTCTGTTATGAACAGAATCAGAAGAAGGAGATCATGGCCAACTAGAAGGCCAAAAAGAATAATAATCACTATGATCAAAATAAGAAAGAGTTTGTGCCCAACCGGAGTTCTAAAAATAATAAGGCCATAAATTTTCCTAACAAGAATTTCAAGGGAATAAGAATAATTCACCAAGCAATCAACAATCCAAAGGGTAAAGAGTCTGCTAATAATCATGGTAATTACACAAAGAACTTGAACGCAAAGAACCTATAAGGTGTTGGGAGTGTACTGGCCCACATTATGCTTCAGTCTGTCCTAATCGGAAAAATACTATCAATAATATCCATACCATATAGGAGGAAATGACTGTTGGAGATTTAGCGAGGACTATGCCCAGAATCAATGCAGCCTTGGAGAATAGACAAGCAGACTATCAAACTTCCATGGTGGAAGTAGAAGGTACAATAAACCAAACCCCTATAGCTATTTTAATCGATGAAGGAGCTAGTCTAAGTTATATCTCACCTAAATTGGTAGAAAAATGTAAACTACTTGTTGAAAAATTTGAAAGTTCTTGGTTGGTTCAATTAGCCACTGGTGCAAAAAGGAAGGTAACTTGTTTTGTAAAGAAATGTGCAGTAGTTATGGATCAATTTGAAACTATTATAAAGCTTAATGTATTACCTCTTGGTTCTTATGACATACTAATCATTATGGATTGGTTAGAGAAACATAGGGTGATCTTAAACTGTTATGATAAAACCTTTACGTGTATAAATAATGATGGAAAATCAATAAGTGTAAAGGGAATCCCTAGAAAAACAACCAGAAGGCAGATTTCTACTCTGCAGCTTAAGAGAGCTGTTAGGAAAGGTTGTAATGCTTATGCAGTAACAGTAACTGATGACAAAAATCTAAATAATATAGATAAATTAAAATTGGAGGATATACCAGTTTTAAAAGAGTATGCAGATGTATTTTTGGAAGAAATTCCGGGACTACCTCCAAAAAGGGAACTAGATTTTACCATTGAGCTAGTACCTGGTGCAGTGTGGGTGCAGTACCCAGCTCAAAGGCCCCTTATCGAATGAAAATACTTGAACTTAATGAACTTAAATCACAATTAAAAGAAATTATTGACAAGAAGTATATATGACCCAGTGTGTCTCCCTGGGGGGCACCTGTCATCTTCGTTAAGAAAAAGGACAAAACTATGTGACTTTGCATAGATTACCGTTAATTGAATAAGATGACTATAAAAAATAGATACTCATTGCCTTGCATAGATGATTTGTTTGATCAACTACGTGGAGCCACGGTGTTTTCGAAAATTGATTTAAGGTATGGATATCACCAAGTTAGGATTAAATATGAAGACATCTTTAAAACAACTTTTAGGACTTGATATGTCCATTACGAATTTGTCGTCATTCCATTCGGGCTTACTAACACCCCAGCTGTCTTTATGTGTTTAATGAACAATGCAGTGCATAAATATCTAGACAAATTTGTGGTTGTGTTTATCAATGGCATATTAATCTATTTGAAATCTAAAGAAGAACATAAAGAACATTTAAAAATTATTTTGCAAGAGTTATGAAATCATCAACTCTTTGCAAAGTTTAGTAAATGCGATTTCTTTAAGGATAAAATTCAGTACTTAGGTCATGTGGTGACTAAGGAAGGGATTTCAGTGTATCCCGAAAAGATAAAGGCGATTGAAGATTGGTCGGTTCCTAAATATGTAACTGATGTTCGATCCTTCATGGGAATTACTGATTATTACTGGAGGTTCATTGAAGGGTTTTCGAGAATTGCAAATCCGATAACTTCTTTGTAGAAGAAAGGAAAGAAATTTGATTGGAACCAGAGATGCGAGGATAGTTTTAAAAAGTTAAAAAATTTGATGGACTAGTGCACCTATTCAAAGAATAGCTGATCCAAATAAAGATTTTGTAGTGTGTACTGACACTTGCAATGATGGTTTAGGAAGATTATTGACTCAAGAAGGGCATGTTATTGCTTATGAGTCTAGGAAATTAAAAATTCATGAAAAGAATTGTGCAACTTATGATATGGAATTAGCTGTTGTTATACATACTCTAAAGATGTGGCGTCATCATATAATTGGCAAAAAAATTATTCTAATGACCGATAATAAAGGACTAAAATATATGTTAGATCATCCTAATCTGAATGCTAGACAAGCTAGGTGGCTAACTTTTCTAAGTGAGTATGATTTCGAAATTCAGCACATTAAAGGGAAAGAAAATAAAGTTGTTGATGCATTAAGTAGAAATGCAAGGCTGATATTTACAGTAGTTATCAGCACTTATCCAACAGATCTAGATGAATAGCTTAAAGCAGGGTTAGAACAAGATGAAATTTACCAAAATTTACAAGCTAAAACGAAAGAAAATCCAACAGAAAGCTTAAGTAAAGGGTACAGTTTGAATGAAAAAATATTTTAGTGTATAAAGACAGAATGTATGTACCTAATGTACCTAAATTTAAGTTATTAATTTTAGATGAAATTCATAAAACTCCCTACTGAGGCCATCCAAGTTATCGGAAGGCTATAACTATGTTAAGAAAAGAATATTTTTGGCCAAACATGAAGACTGAACTGGTAGAATATATCGCTACATGTTTTGAATGTCAGCAGGTGAAAAATGAACATCAACACCCAGCTAGATTAATTTGGCCATTGCCCATTCCTAGCTGGAAATGGGAGATAATTAGTCTTGATTTTGTTACTGGACTGCCTAAAAGTCAGAATTTAAATGATTCTATCATGGTAGTGGTCGATAAATTAAGTAAGGTAGCCCACTTTGTACCTGTTAAAACTACAAATAAAGCTGCAAACATAGATGATATATTTCTAAAGCAAATTTTTCAATTGCGTGGGATACTGAAAGTTATGATCTCAGATAGAGATCTAAATTTACAGTTAACTTTTGGAAATCCCTGTTTAAAGGATTAAACACTACACTAAATTTTGGTACTTCGTTCCATCCTCAAACTGATGGACAAACTAAAAGAGTAAACCAAGTACTGGAAGACTTACTAAGAATGTATGTAAAAGACCAGCCCAGTAAATGGGAGGATTATTTGCATCTGCTAGAATTTGCTTATAATAATAATTATCAAGCATCAGCCAGATTTAGTCCTTTTGAAATATTGTATGGAAGGAAATGTAACACTCCTATCTCTTGGAGTAATCTGGTGGACAGATTAGTATTAGGTCATGAACTATTGAAAGAAATGGAAGAAATTGTTAAGCAAGTAAAAGGTAATCTGAAAATTGCGCAAGATTGAAAAAAGAGTCAAGCATACCTTAAAAGAAATCCAAAAGAGTTTTGGGTAGGTGAACATGTGTTCATCAAGGTGAGACCCAAAAATAGCTCTTTGAGGTTGGGTAGTTGTGCCAAACTAGCACCTCGTTACTGTGGTCCATTTGAAATACTGTCCAGGATTGGACAGGTAGCTTATCAATTAGCATTACCACCGAATTTAATAGTTCATAATGTTTTTCACATTTCTGTATTAAAGAAATATGTGCATGATGCTACTCATGTTGTTAACTGGAATGATGTACAGGTGGAACCAGAAGGATATTTTTTGGTGGAACCAGACTGTATCCTCGGGTGGAGGGAGATCACACTTTGAAACCGCACCATTGGTCAGGTGAAGGTGCAATGGAAGCACCTTAGTCTAGAGGAAGGCACCTGAGAATTGGAAAGTAATATGTGGGATGCATATCTAATTCTGTTCTAGGGGAATTCTGTGGATGAAGAATAAATAACATCGAGGACAATGTTATACTTTAAGGAGGTGTGTATGTCACATACCCCAATTTTGCAAAAACAATTTTATATTATTTTATATTATTTGAGGACAATATGTTAAATTTTATGATAAGTTGTAAGTGATCACTCAGTAGGGTCAAGGATATTTAATGTAATTTTGAATATTTTATTTATAAATAAATAAGGGAGGAGACAACAACTTAGGAGAGTTGTTAAAAGATTGTTTACTGGTCAAATTGGTGGAGGAGACTGGGTGGAGAGAAAACTGACATGTGGCAGCATCCTCAAACCAATTCCAACTATTGCAGGTGGCAAGCTCCCTAAATTTGGGGTCATGATTCCCCAAGAAAGTGGAATCAGAGCAGGTGGCTCAATTAATGAAAACTGACCCAAAAGACCTAGGCAATCTTTATAAAAATTCCCATTGAAGAGAGCTGAGGCTGCTCATTCTAGAGAAGTGATCATTCAGGTTGAATGAATGTACTTCAGAGAAATTCAATGGAAGGGAAACATGGAAAGTGTTTGAGGGGATAACTGTTGATTGGTCTAGTTGCAGCTTTTAAGCTGAAGATCATACTACTGAGTGCAGAGTGTTTTACTGAGATAATGAACTAGTCAGTTGATAGAGGGTTCTACTGTTTGCATTCTCCACCATTTCTCAGCCAATAATACCAGGAACAGGCTCAAGGGACCTGAGGAAGTGTTGTTTGAGCACTCTCTAGGAGATTGATAGGGAGGAACGGCCTCCTAAAGTTGTTGTCGTCTATCCTCAATAGGTTCTATGTTATTTTATTTTACTGTGTTAGTTAAATACATCTTAGTTTGACTTCTATATGAATGTTAAAGTTCAGTTGTGAAATGTTAGAATTAGTATCCTTATTATATTGTTAAAGAAATGAAGTTGATTTAGAAAAATAATGTGTTAGAATTAAAATAAATTTCTAGAATGTGTTTTTCCACACCTGGAAACGAGGTCGTACTCTAGCACGGTTAGAATGCTTTAAGTAGATGAAAGAAGTTCATAAGAGAATGAAATATTAGATAGGATTATGTATCTGTAGATAGCAGAGTAAATTATTCAATGTTTAAATTATTATGAAAAGAACAGTGTTATGGTTTATTTATGTTTATTGTTTTACTGAGTATAACTAAATAAAAAGGTTGGAAAAGAAACATTAGAACTACACTAGAGTTATAGTAAAAAAAAAAATATACTGATACAATAAAATAAAAAAAGATACAGTTAAGTATATAAACAAGGCATTAACCACAATTTAAATCTATTATCTTAAACTATTATTTAATATAAACCAGAATAGGATTATGTTTACAAACCCTTTATTAATGAAAAGTAATCAAAGTTACAGAGTTAATGTTTTAATCCTTACAAAGCTCTGAATATTTACGAAGTTACAGAACAGTAAACAAATACAAATATAAATGTAAACAATAAATAGAATAAAACTAAGAAATTACCTATTCAGGAACTAATTATTTACCAAACAAGCTTATAACCTGTGCAAGTTAAACCCGAGGGACGAAAAGCTAGTTCTTCTTTTATTTTTTTATAAACATATTCTATAATAACAGAGTAAACAAATTAAACTAGAAGACTATAAGTTATGCATTAGACTGGTATAGTCTTAACTCAAGAACTTATAGTATATTTATAAACTATTCTATTTTTAAAAATACTTCATAAACAAATTAAATACCATTAATACTCTTATAATAATGAAATAGAAGTAAACAAAAACCATTGATACATCTATACAAGGGTTCTCTTCGAGTAAACCCTAGCTATTCTATCCTAATTAATAAATATAAATTTATAAATTTTACATTACGGTTGAGTTACAGTCTTCACAATAACCTTATTTATTTACAAGAGAATTCTTTAACAATAAATTTATTTCAGTGAGAGTGAAGAAGAATAACCTAATTTACAGTAATATCATTTATAAGACAAAGTATAAATAACAGAGTATTCGAAACAGAGGTCAATTAAAAACCATGAGAATAGGAGAAACCTCCATACTTTAAGAAACAGAGCATGATATTACCAAGTCATAAGGCTGTAAATCCTTTTTACAGGTCAAGAAAACTGAATACAAGTCATGGTATATAAGCCGAAGCTACCTTGCAACATGGAAGGGTTTTAATAACAAAAACTAAGTAATAACTGAAACTAAGCATCTCAACATTGGAGGAACCGATGTCGTGCTTCCTTTCCAACTGTAACCCTTTTCCCTTAACGATTGGAAGTAGGGAGATGCCATGTTAAACTGGGCTTACATGTTTTGGCCATGAAGACAACCAGCGTTGGAGAGGATTCTTCCAAATCTGAAGACAAACTGTAACCTGCAAGCGAGAGTGAAGACTTTAATTAGAAGCTATATTTTCTAATACTAAAACTATAACTTGAATTTTATAATAATAGTATGGTAAAATATTTACCTGAAGGTGAAGAGATCTAGAGCCAAGGAGGAGTCAAACCAGCATGATGAACAACACCTTGAAGAACAAACCCTCATGCCAACTTGTGACAGAGGCAACGAGGTTCACATTCCAAACATACACCAACGATGGAGTAGGCCAAACGCTATGGAAAGGGACACGCGAGGGACTAACACTCTAAACTACTGACAGAGTAAAACCACTCTCACAACGACACAATGCTTGCAGAAAGAAACCAAGATATGAGCTGTGTATCACTCAACTCTTATACAAGAGTTGCAGCAGTTCACTAAACACAGATGGAGCTACAAAACGAGAACAAGCGAGCCTCTCATGGGCACGAAGAAACCAGACAGTCCAGAGCCAAACCCTCAAAGAAGAATGAATAAGATAGGGTTACTTTGTAATTTTTTAAATCATCCATTACACGTTGAGGCTTCTCCATGTGCCACTGAAATTTTTACTCAGCAGTGGGTCGATCACTATAGTCTCCTGCACTGTCGGATAAAACATGTTATTGCAAATGATTTAAATAATAGCCACAATGATAATGTTAGTTATAAAGTCAAAATCGTATCATTACAATGATAAACAATAAAGTCAAGCGATGGTAAAGAATAAGACATATGTTTGCATCGTTATCCTTTATTTTATGAAAACCTTGTAATCCTTTGTTGGTAAAACATTTATGAAAAGATCAATAATAGGGTATATGCCCTGGATCATGATTCGATAGTAATACTATTGACCATTCATGCAAACATTATGATACATGACTATTTTATTAGAACTAGTGTTATGTAAACACAAGTGGGTAAGAAATTAGTTTATAAATCAACTATATGTAAGTAAAAGTAGATAGTATTTACACCCTAGAATAACTCTTACATTTGTATATATTCTATAGTGCCATGGTGTAAGATAAACTTCTTGGAAGTTAGTGATCTTTTGGTTTCCCTAAGGAACCAAACTCTAAATGAATTCAAACCAATGCTTAGACTAAACTTGGTAAATATAAGGTAGTAAATCTAAGGTAATGTAATTTTACCACAATACTTATAACTTGATGACTATTTGTGCAAGTGAACATTTATAATTGTATATAAATAATAAGCTCATAAATCTTTTCTACTAGAGTAAAATTAAAGTAGAGTTAAGTGTTCTATGGTAAACTTCCTCTATGAAAGTATTAGAACTATATTCATGCTCATAAGGAGATTATTGAATATTAGAAATAGCAATAGAACTAAACATCTTGTTTCAGTAAAAGTGTCGTTATATTAAATCATGAGCTCTATATAGAACTTGTAAGTAACTTAGCTTACAGCTGGAAAGAAGAATTTCTGAAATAGAATTCATGCTGGTGAAAAACATTTAGTATGGCAAGGATATTGGTATTTACGACATAAACTTAAAATACTATCAGAGATGCAAAACAAATAAAGAAAAAGTTACTTTACTTCGTAGTATCCTTGAACTCTATTAATCAAATTTTACTCTAGCATTTTATATATGCTAAAGAAGTACATCTGGATTTAACGCTTTAACAAACTCCTACTTGTTCAAAAATTTACCTGTTGAACCTGTAAGATCCAGAAATCCAGCTGAGTTAGAAATTGCTAAGTAAGCCCCAGTTTAGAACATAACTTCTCACCTACTTGACAAAATCAAATCATCGGGACAGTGAGAAGCAACGGAATGCAGGTCATATACATAACATCCCAAAGTTAAAGTGGTATTAGTTTTTATATGTTTGAATTTAATCACTACCTTTGTTAACTGTTTCATTTTCCCTCGAGCTGCTAGTAGTTATCAAACTGTGACATTAGACATTTTATATTACATTAAAAATTTTAATTTTTTGTGAAAATTTGGGGTTTTGACAAACCTTTTGAAAAATTCTAAATCAAGAAACTAATTCAAAATTACTAAATCCATGTGATAAAAAAACAATTTCAAAACTTTGGACATAAGATCATAATTATTTAAGTACTATGGATTAGAAATCATGTAAAATAAGAAGTCTCCATTTACATTATTATCAGCATATATGTCATCCAATGCTTCCTTATCAATTTTGTTATGTTGATTGTGCCTAATGACATTATTATGATGATGATGGTGCATATCGACAATGATAAATATGGCAATGATGATTTCTACAATATCTAATAGGATGTTGTTGACAATGATGATGTCAATGTCAATAATGATGATGCATGTGAGTATAACACTATTTGATATTGATTGGTCCTAATGAAAACATAATTCACCCTAATGGCATCGAATTGACCATAATAGCGCCTATATTACCCTATTGGCATATGATTATGCCTAACAACATTTTAATGACCCTAATGGAACTTGAATCACCATAAAAGCATGAGGATGATCATGTTGATGATGGATGATGGAAAGGATATTTATGATGGTGATTAAGATGATGATAATGAGGTTGAGATGAATGACTATGATTATGATGATATATTACGATGACAATGATGATGATGCCGACGTTGATGTACTCATGTATGATGCTAATGATCATGGTTTTTATGGCAACGATATCAATGCCAATGATCATGATTCATGTGATAATACTTTTGGATCTTGATTTATTGTAGTAGCACCTAAATGACCATAATCATGAAAATTTGGGTCTTGATTGATCCTAATGAGGGGTAAATTGCCTTAATGTCACCTAAATTGCTGTAATGGAATTTGGGTGTCCCCAACAACACTTAATAGACCCTAATGGAATTTGATTGACCCTAACAACATGACGATGATGCATTACGATAGTTATGATGATGATGATGATAATGATGCATGTGGTAGCACTTCTTGATCCTAACTGATCCCAATTTCTCCTAAAGGAACCTAAATGTCTGTAACAACATATAAATGACCCTATTATCACCGAAATTACTGTAGTGACATCTAAATGGCACTAACAATTACATGACATGAATCCTAATGGCGATGAGTGATTATGAACACTAATGGAATATGATGATGATGTTGATTTAATGTATAATGTACTTTCCAATGACATTCACTTGTCCTTGACAACATTTGAATGACTTAATGGCATTAAGAAAAACTAGTGTCAACGATTTTCAATATGTTGTAAAAAGAACTTTTGTTGTGTTGGTTAATATTCTAAATTGGAATCCTTGTTTAGACCTCCATTCCACATAGACATAGTTTTTATTCTATTTGAGTTCAATATATGTAACATATTCAACATTTGTCTCATTACTATATTGATTGATTTAAAATTTAAAAAACTAATATATATTTATTTAAAGTTTTTATTTTATTAAATCTAAAAAAACAAATAAAGAAACCAATATATATTATAATTATGCAAATTTATAAAATCTTATCAAATGCCTTTTCATAAACAAACACAAAGAAAACCAGAAGAGTTGTTAAGGCAACAAGTCCCTGCCAAGCAACTTTGCAAATAAAGATATAATACTATTTGGATTATTAAAAAAGTATTGAAAATAAATGAAGGGAAAGAACTTTAGATCATTGTCCTTGTCTTGACACATTTGATATTTTATGGTTGTATCTACGCCTCGACCCAATTGATATTATAAGGGGAGGATGTGCAGTTAATTATGACCATGAGGTGAGTACGTGCATGCATAATAATCCTTAGTTATGACTATGAGGTGAGGACGTGCATGCATAATAATCCTTATTTATGAATCTAAGGTGAGGGTTTAAAGAGAAGAGGATGTAAAGTCATGTAATTTTTATACATATTTTGGTGGCGAGTGTCGACGACAAATGTTGTGAGAAACCACAAATGTTTGGAAGGATGGAACGGGATTATATCATGATCATGCCACCCATACAACCTACTAGATTTGCAACCTACACAAGTATATGAAAGGTTGAGATTGATGCTTAAATATGATGCAGTCTAAGATAAGAAGGCAAGGTGCCTCCGCTCTAAATCTGGTCTCCATATCTACTCAATCACAAACAATGGGGCTATTTCTAGGATTTTTGAGGAAAAAAAAATTCAGGAGATTATCCTCTTATGCACTTTCAATTAGGCACACTGGATTCGATCCAGGATTGGCATAGACCCATTACTTAGGCACATGTGTTGAAAAACATGTTCGAAGACAGGGGATATGATCTCCCAATAGAACCTCGAAGATGTGATTCCTCATGTATGGTGTTGCTTCTCTTAGTTTAGTAGGATTTTGAACTCGTGGAATCAACCTATTGCCAATTCCAAATCTAAGGTTAGTTGACAACCACTTTCCACATGTCATTATTAACTGGAGTCATAACATATTTCGAAACTTATTGTTTGGCTGCCTCCTCATAAGCGAAGGATTCTGAGTCAATGACATAGCTTATCTGAGATATCAAACTAGAGAAACCTTGAAGCCTCACAATAGGCTTCTTAAAGAGATAAAGTGAATACTCCTTGGCCTCCTCCCTTTACTCATCTTAAATGGATGACTCATGGACATGGCTCACTTTTATATCAGCGAGAGGCTCTCTGAATAACTTTCTCAAGGGAGATCACATATTTACTTTGTAGTCCCATTTTGTTGGGGTTTGAGGACCACAGTTGGCTCCATCTTGATCCATGAACTTACCATTTGTTCCAATATAGTAAGGATCAAGCCATCAATAACAAATTCCCGACATATTCTCTTTTGTTGACTCTATGCTGACACCTAGGAGGAAATTGCTTATATATATCTACATTGTTATATCCTTGAATCGTATAATGCTTGAGCAACTTGAAATCTTGAGGAAATGGGTGTTGACCAGGGAAAATAATGCTTCCTTGATCATTGGTATTTTTTGGAGTGACAAATAGGGATAAGGTCCTTGTGAACACTCCCCATGCTTCTAGTGGTTTGGAATCATGATTGAGGAAATTAGTGACTTGGTCCATGCTCTCTTAGACATAGAATCACATTAGATTCATAAGTGAAATGTTTGCATACCTACTCAAAATAAACTAATAAAAAAGTACATCACATGCATTAAATACTCTAGGTAAATTATTCATAAGAAAATGACAATATATGTCATAATAGCAAGGTTTATTAAGGAAAAGTGCGTCAAATGGTTCATTATAGAGACCCAATAACAATTGTCTATCTACTGTATTGAAAAGGCACTTGCAACAATTATTATACCACCACTATAACTCTAATGATGTTCCTTGACACTAACATATTTTTTTTAACTAGCATAGATCCATGTTATCCCCATATCTAATTAAGTGACATGAGGGATAACAAAATATTGAGGAGTAAATATTAATGTTTTTGAATCCTTAAAGATAATTTAAATGCATTGGGGTTTGCACCCTGGTTCTCATGTTGCTTATTATATCTAAATTAAGATGTATTTGTGCTAGTAATATAGTTTTTGTTTGGCTAAACTGCCACATCAAGGCCATAGTTTTCTATCAAAATAACCAAGAGATTGCACTTGGGCATAGCTACCAATCATGCCTTCACGGAGATTGAACCTTGGCGAGTGTCATGGCAAGGCTTCACCATTGAACCACAACCCCATTGACAAGACTAAGCTTTTCATTGGTGTGCACATGCATCCATAATAATAGGGATTATTTTTTGTCTACAAATGAATTTGATAGGTCCTGGATAAACCTTTATACCACATTGATTGAGTGAGTGAAGTTCTCATGATTTATAAGCACAAACAAATACACATTACATTATGTAATAAAGCCCAACTCATGTTGTCCTTTTCTCTTCTATCCTTGACAATTTTAGGTCGATATTGTCAACTTCCATGTTGCATCTTTATTGACTACACTTGTCATTTCTCCGCCAACATGTCATCGACTCCCATGCCTTTGCAAAGTCCTCTAGTGGATTCCATGTCCATACCACTTATTTTTCCAACTTTGAGGGTCTCTATCTCGAGTCTTTGGTACAAGAAAGGGTGAATGAAAAGGGTGGAGATATCAAGTGAGGTTGGGAGTGAAGGGTGATTCTTGTACTTTTCCCCATGGGAAAGTGGAGTGCGGGGGGTGAAGGAAAGGCATATGAAATGTGTGGAAGATGGAAGGGATGTAAACACTATGGTCGAGTGGAGGAAGAATCAATGTAGAAGGATAGAGGATGCAGGGAATGTAAGGTAACACATAATATGCATCATGAAGTATGGGGAAATACTTAGGAAAGAGAATGTGAAAGACTTTTCCCTAAGAAAAGGGGACTTGGTCCAATCAAGAATTCGACCCATTTAATGAATTTTAATGAATATTCTAGATGGAAACAACAATAATTTTACAAAATATTTTTCCCAAGGGGATCTCCATAACCTGCTACATCTTTGGCTTAGAACCCAAATTCTAAATTTCATTCACCCTGTTTCCTAAAAAGGCCGTAAAAATTGGTGTGTATTTTCAAGGTTAGTGAAATGCAATAGGGGGATCAGGCACCCCATAAATACTCAATTGAAAAACAATAGGACTATATTTTCAAGGTCAACGAAATGCAATAGGGTGCTGAAGCACCCCATAACTACTCAATTGAAGAACACTAGGACTATCTTGCATTATTCTATGGACCACACCACACAAACTCCATATTGTGCTACATCAAGAGATTTTAGGATGATCAATTTGCTTGAAAAAGTCATTTATGTAGGACACCTACTCACTCATAAACACATTACTACTGTTGTTACCTATACAATGAGTTCTTTGACCCTAGATTTTAAGAGTGAACCTACATTTTCTTCAACCCTCACCATTACTAGGAGTGGGTTGATGCTACACAATATTAACCCCTAGGGCGTGTGAATGCATGTTGTTTTTGGAGATAACTTAATGTCTATGCTTGTCTTTTTGTACCATGTGCTTGTATCAATTTGTTTTTACATTTGATCTCATTTAAAAAAATTGTAACAACTTATTTTTAAATATATAAATATCATAGCATTATGTCTATCTTATATGTATCATAAATTATCTTTTCAAACTAAAATGTTTAAAAAATATAAATATTATTTAATTATTTAATGATTATTTTATATTTAAACTTAAGTGTTTAAATAAAATTTATATTTAAATATAATAATTTTAATTTAAAGATAAATACATATTATTTTCTATAAGTTTTTTGGTATTTTATATTTATCATATTAAAAAAAACTTCCAAACCAAACACACTCTTAGCCTTTGGGTTGGTTCAAAATTATTCAAAATTTCCCATTTTTCTCACCTGTCAAAATTCAAAATTGATGAGCACGGATAGAAACTCAGAAAGTTTTTTTTTCTTCCTTCGTGCTACTAAGCCACAAGTCAAAATTTTGATCAGCTGAGGGTTTTAAATATTTCTTTTTCTTTCTTCCCACTACCAAGCCACAAGTCAAGGTTTTGATCCCCTCTGGGTTTCAAGGGGCTTTGAAAAATCAAACATCTTCTAGGGGGTCAACTAAGGGTTTTTAAGAGGCTTCCAGAAATAGAACATCTTGTAGGGGACCGTACAGCTCATGTCCAAGCTTTCTAGGAGGATCAATTTGATTGATTGTTGGGTGAGTTTCCTTTTGGGTGGGCCGAGTTTTGCTTGCATAGGGGTCAACTTCATCTGGAAAGGGAGGAGATCAATTGAAGAGAGCACATTCTTTGATTGGGTTGAGTTATCTACTTTGGCTCACAGACCATGTTAGCTCTTCATTTACAGGTTCAGAATCCCCTTCGTCCTCTAATTT
This sequence comes from Pseudotsuga menziesii, assembly GCA_001517045.1. Lineage (NCBI taxonomy): Eukaryota > Viridiplantae > Streptophyta > Pinopsida > Pinales > Pinaceae > Pseudotsuga > Pseudotsuga menziesii. The sequence goes on along the minus strand of LPNX010816293.1, from coordinate 45,493 downwards.
TCAGGCAGGTGGATCACTTCACTCCAACTCCTCATGTTTTTGCATGAATACATGATATTTTTATGAATATAGTGGTTGATTTATTGAATGTGTTGTGTCTTTTTTTTCAAACTCGACACAGAATCTATATGGTTTGATTGAATATGAAATGCATGCTTGGCATAGCAAATTTCAGAGAAATAATGTCAATGGTTAAAATATTTCTTTAAAGGAAAATTTGGATTTATGTAATCTCCTACTTTCTCTGTCTCTGTTTGAGGATAAAAATATTTTATCTATCCCTGTGACATATTTCTGGAACTGACCAATAATTAAAAAGTTTCTAAAAAACTATCTTTAGAGCTGAAAACTGTCTATAATGTTGAAAAACAGGATCACTATCTCTACAGCTGAAAAAAAGGATCACTTTTCAGTGAAAATACAAAATAAAAAGTGTTATGCCTTTATTTGACTGAATGATGTCCAGAATTACTCATTACCTGGGCATTTTTTTTTCTTTGTTGGAGCTGCTATTTGTATACTTATACAGATGGTCGTAGATCTATATCATAAGTTCTATGCCGCATATGATTTTTTCAGCCTCTTTTGTCTTCCAGACATGTGTTCCTTTGTCCCCTGCGTTTTCCTTTGTATGCATAGGTATAAAGACATTAACCAGATAATTATCTTTTTTCGAGAAGATTGGTACAAGAGAAATTAGGATAAGCCCAACAAAATCTAGAAAAAAATGTTGACATGTCCGCCTGCTTCCATTATTTTGATATCTTTCACCTTTGTATGCTGAGCGTTGGAACCTACATCCATTCACCCTGTTCAGGCAATAGATTGTTGGTATGCTCAATTAACTTTGGGCCAGCACCAATTTCTTGTTAATGGAATAATTGTTGACTGTTAGGTTGATTTATCTTTCCAAGGAGGATTTCTGCATGAGGCGTTTGCATATGTAATTTATAATTCTTACTTGCCAACTTCATTTGTTGATGGGCAAATGTTTCTCTCTATCTACAAAGTTTCATGCTATGGATATATTTTCCAGTTCGCAGGTAAGAGACCGAGTCCCTAAATTAATTTCATGCTCTATATCTTTATTTGTTGAGGTATTTTCCAAATATTAGATTCATTATTTTTTGAGGTATTTTCCTAATATTAGATTTAAGGGAAGAGATAAAAAATTTAAATTAATTTTCAAAATCATTTCTGGCTATGGAAAAGTACATAAAAATTTGTAAATTAATTTCCAAATATCACAATGTTTTGAGCTCAAGGATCAAGGACGTGCAATTGGGATCAATCGGACATGCAGCAAGGCTGGACCTATATTTATTCCCCTCAATTCCAACAAAATGACAAGGGTTGATCAGGTAGAAGCGGGCTTGTTTGACTAGCTGGGTAAGCTAAGTACTTATAACTTGTGACTGATTGTATTTATGTAGCCAACTAGGTTAGTTAGGGTTTTTACATGGTCCAAGGTTACCATTGCACATTGTTTTTGTAGTCCTTTAGGGATACGGGTATAGGGTAATTAATCTGTGGTGAATTAGTGGATCAGTGGTGAATGGGTGAGACCCAGGTGGATGGGGATATGACTCAAATCCATTAGATCCCTTAGAAACACCAGTTTTATATTTGACTTATAAAAACGCAAGCTATCAACCCCACTTGATGGGAGCCTCCGAACTGTACGGGGTTTTCTTCAAGGAAAAACACAGCTGAGAAACTTTTGTTAATTGACTGATGCTAGTTTTGTGCTATGCAAGTAAACCCAAGAGAAAAACATGATGGTGGAGGTGATGATGGTTTATCTTATGGCTCTTATTGTAGCGCTAAGATTATAACCCTAGTAATAGACATGAGGAAAGGAGCTAGCGCCTTGGATGATATTGCACCCGCAGGTCTGGATTTGACGTGTTATTTTTAGGGTGAGGTTAGCATAATGACATCTACCTATAAGGTCTTGCGCAGACAGGCCGAGGAAAGGTTCTAGAGACTAGAGCCAAGCAATCCCTTGCCTGTTAAATCGGGCGGATCCACACACTCAAAGGAGGGATAAATTAAGGAGAAAGCAACTTATTTTTGTTCACACAATTCTTTCGGGCCTGATCTTCCTCACTTCCCATAGTTTTCCCCAAAATCCTGAGCATAGCGAATTCAAAACAAAAATAAAGGTAATACCTTAGGAGGTGCATCAACATTATGTAAAATAATATGCAAGTGACTACTATTGGCGGGTGGAGGGTCGTTGGCTTTGTTTGGAATAATTTATGGGGCATTCCATACTATCGGTTACCTCTGCAGAGTTCATGTTAATTTTTTGAAGCGTGGAATCTTTAGGTGGGTTGGAGTAAGTTCGTAAGCAAGAGATCAACGAGCAGGTAACTTGTGGGATTTTGTGTAACTGTAGACTTAACTGCGATGTTGTAACATGGGGAACATAATATCTTCTCTTCTCTCGTGTGGTGTTTTCGTAAAGCCAACCCTTCAAATAGAAAAGAGAAGAAACAAACCGTTTGGAATATACTGAACAAAAAAGGAACCCTAGCTCCCTTTCAAAAGCAAACAGGCTGGTGTTTTCTCACTGGAACAAGCAAACCAAGCTATTTTTTATATTGGAAGCCAACCCAAAGTTATCCAGGCAACAAGCTAACTGCACTTCAGAAACAAGCCCTCTTTGTCACCTCGTTTTTGCCCACTCTTTATTTCAGCTCATTCCATGGTTTTTTCCTACCTCAATTTTTCTTTTCTCTCAAGTAACCATCATATATTTCCAAGCATAAATTATGAAAGACGTGAGTTCTGCAAATGGAATTAATTATACAAAAACAAACCAATTGCCTAATGGCCCAGACACGTGACTGCTTATTTTTGGATGGGGATATTGGGAATATCTTGGTCTTTAGAGTGCTTATTTTTGGACGGGGATATTGGGGATATCTTGGTCTTTAGAGGGATTTTGTTAATTATTAGCCATTATTTCCAGGTTATCGATCTGCTTTTGCCTCTAGGGCCTATGCCTTCACCCTACTAGGGATGCTGTAACAAGATATCGATCAGGAAGAGTCGTTATCACTGGCTCTCTACAACCTGGATAAGATTGATTTATTGGATAGATTAACTTGGATAAGAGGAGTTATCAGATTCATTGGAATGGGATTGGGACGCATAGAATTTATATGGTTGGTCCGCAGATTCATATTATTGGGAAGCATAAGAGAAGAGAGCTTGCAATACTTTGAGTGCATGAAGTCTGATTATGGCCTTTTGCACCTGAGTTGGAGAATAATGCTTGCTAGTATGGTTGGTAGCATTCATTAAACTAAAGGTGGGTAGGTCTTCTATCTATTCCTAGAATGGATTTGGTTCTAATTCCAGAATCGTATCATAAACGATCGGCCGAATCAAGCAGAGTTGAATGCTATTCTATTAAAGAACCTAGCTAGAGACGAGTCCCACAAGCAGCCAGGACAAACTTCTAGCAATGCTGGGAGGAAAGTTCAATGGAAACTTCAGCCATGGTATGATGAGGATGGAAAAAATAGTAATTAAAAAGAACAATTCTTGCTCTCAACATCTCCCCATGATGAAACTGTTGCAGGTCCCTTTGTAACAAGATTACTCTTTTTTTTTTCTTAGGTGGGTTGGGAAATATATTCCTTATTATTTTTACTAGAAACCCATTTTTAGACCTCCAATACTTATAAACCCTCAAATACCTACAATATATTGACCTTATTTTTCACAATTAATAACCCCACTTTATAAATGAACTTATAAGATATTATTCAACAAGGTGTATCCCAGCTGGTTCAATCCAAGCTATACACATTCATAAAGCAAGACAGTGATCAATTTTTTTTTTAATTTAAGATATAAAAAAATACACATCAAGAAATTATATTTCTCGATGATGATAAATCAAAGTTTAAGATAAATCTACCAATGAGAAATGAGAATTGAGAGTAAAAGTTGTTAGCCAAAACCAAGCCGACTAAACTTGAGTTTACCACTCAGTTAATATTAAAATTAAATATTTTCACTTTTCACTTGTCGGATGAAACTTGTCTATCTCCCGACTAGACAAGTCTATCAACTTTGGTGGGCCTTTCGACTCAACTGATTTACTTTGACAAGTTCTTACTTGTAGGCTCTACCGACCGATTTTAACCTCGACCACTTGTCACTTTGAAGTCCGCTGACTTCGACCTCTAAGTGGCTCACCTCTTTGACCTCTCAAGTCGGTTGACCTCTTCGACCTCTCAAGTCGGCTTACTCAACCGACCTCTCAAGTCCGTCCACTCAACTAGGCTACATAGTATTTTTCTTAGTCTAAAAACTTAAGAAATTACAAATGCTTTTCACCTATGAGTAAGATGAAGTGAAATAGACACATTAACAATTCCAAAGAACTTATAAAAACATATGCCCAAATATGTAGGAATACTTGAGTCGACCAATGTGCCGTAAAACCTGGAACTTTCACACGGTGAGAAATTTATGGGTTCTTTGATCTTTCACTTAACTCGTAAATGTAAACAACATTTACACAAGTAAATCTAGAAACTATTTCATATATATAACTATGCGGAAATAACAAAGGTATTACAAACTTGTCTATAGAGACTTGTCGCCTCAGACTTGTCGGTCCATGATCCTTTTACAGAGCTTCGGCTCTTTGACCGAATCACTTACACAGAAGCTTGAGCTTCAACTTCACTCTATGCTCAGAGTTTTCTCTTTTTCACCCGGAGTTCTCTCCACTGTCTAACTTGATTTACAATTTCCTTCTTCTATTTATAGGAAACCTGAAAATTGCTTATACATGAGTCGATCGACTTGCCATTAAAGACTGTAATAACTAGCTTCAGAAATAAATTAGCTTTAGAAATAAATTTGATTGGTTTACATTGCCGAATCGTGGACTCTTCCCTCTTGTCAGACTGACCGAAAATATCTTGACTGATACAGACTCTGACAAAGTCGAATCAGAGTTAGGTATGGATCTGCGAGTAATTACTTTTTCCAACACTCCCCCTTAATTATGAGCAGATCGGGTTTTTAAAACAAAATTTACAAAATGTTTCAGAGCTTAGACATGCTTTGTTTATGACAGAGTTCACCGTGGAGAACTTCTCATTCCAAGATAACTACGCAGATACTGAAAAGTATCCTTTGCTAATGGTTTTGTAAAGATGTCTGCAAGTTGATCTTCAGACTTGAAAAATTCCAAACAAATTTCTTTGTTGTTCACCGACTCTCTTATAAAATGAAACCTTGTGTCAATATGCTTGGTTCTCTTGTGAAACACATGATTCTTTGATAATGCTATGGTTTAATTGTTGTCGCATAATATTGTTGCCAGTTCTTGATGGTTTTGTGACAAGTCTTTCAATAATCTCCTCATCCAGACAGCTTGACATGCAGCACTTGTCGCTGCAACATACTCTGCTTCAGCTAAAGACAGAGTTACTATGGGTTGTTTCTTTGAAGCCCATAAAACAACACCTGTACCAAAATGAAATGTGTACCCAAATGTGCTCTTCCTGTTATCTATGCTACCTCCATTGTCACTGTGAGTGTAACCAATGAGTTTAAATTTTTTTGAGGTTGAATACATAATACCAAGGTCTTTTCTGCCACTTACATACTTCAGAATTCTTTTAACTGCTTGCCAATGCGAATCTGTTGGTGACTCCATGAACCTTGAGATCATACTTACTCCATACATAATGTCTTGTCTTATCACTATCAAATACATAAGGCTGCCAACAAGCCTTTTGAACAGCGTAGGATTAATAGTCGATCTTTCATCATCTTTGGTCAATTTTAAACCTGTTATTACTGGTGTTGGGGTTGTCTTACAATTAGACATGTTAAACATTTTTAAAACTTCACTTGCATACTTTGTCTATGATATAAAAATACCACTTTCAGACTACTGAACTTCAATGCCCTGAAAAAACTTCATAATCCCTAGATCAGTCATTTCAAATTCACTTTTCATAACTGTTTTAAAATATGCTATGCCAAAATCACCAGTAAATATTAAATCATCTACATACAAGCATACAATCAACATCTTACCTTGTACATCGACTTCGGTGTACAAACTCAGTGGTCGGTTCACTTTCACTTTTGTGAAATCCATTTTCAGTGAGATAGGAATCAATCCAAATGTACCAAGCTCTAGGAGCTTGCTTCAAACCATATAGTGTCTTTCTCAGCCTGTACACTTTATGTTCTTGACCTGGAACTTCATACCCTTGTGGCTATTCCACATGTACTTCCTCTTCTAGATAGCCATTTAAGAATGTCGACTTGACATCCATTTGATGAACATGCCATTTTTTTTGTGCAGCAATGGCCAAAACTGTTCTAACTGTATCCATGCGTGCAACAGGTGCAAATGTTTCATTGAATTCGATGCCGACTTGCTAAGTGAACCCTCTTGCTACCATTCTTTATTTGTGCTTTTGCACATTCCCATCAACATCTTGCTTTGTCTTATAAATCCATTTGACACTAATTACATCTTTGTCTTTTGGTACATCAACCAGTGCCCATGTCTAGTTCTTCTCAATGCATTCTATTTCTGCATCCATAGCTTGTTCCCATACTTATTCAACAGCTTCTTCAAATGTTAGTGGATCATATAAGGGAGAAAATAATGCAAAGAGAGAGAATGAATTTGGTGTATCAACTTCATATATCTTTCGCAGACTTCTTGTCTTCACCGGTTTTGTCAATGTCAACCTTGACAAAATGCTTGATGGAGTCTACTGTCCTCTTGGTGTACTTGTTGGTGTACATTCCCATAAACATCTTGCTGTGTCTTATAAATCCATTTGACACTGATTACATCTTTCTCTTTTGGTACATCAACTAATTCCCATATCTGGTTCTTCTCAATGCATTCTATTTCTTCATCCATGGATTGTTCCCATACTTATTCAACAGCTTCTTCAAATGTTAGTGGATCATATATAGGAGAAAATAATGCAAAGAGAGAGAATGAATTTGGTGTATCAGCTTCATATATCTCTCGCAGACTTCTTGTCTTCACCGATTCTATCAATGTCAACCTAGACGAAACTCTTGATGGAGTTTGTTGTCCTCTTGGTGTACTTGTCGGTGTAGCTTGAGCTGCTACTTGTGTCGATGGTCCTTGTGTTGAACCATGTCTTGGTGTCATGGGAGTCGACGGTGCTACGACCGGTTGACTTACATGTGGTACTTGAACCACTTCCTCTTTCATATCATCATTGTCCACATTCGACACAATGTTGACATTTATGTCGACAGTTCCATCCCATGATTTGTTCTCGACAAATTGAACATCTCGACTGATTATCACTTTCCTTACGACAGGGTCATGCAACTTGTATGCTTTTGTGTCTTCTGAATAGCCGACAAAAATACATTTTTGTCCCTTCTTATCTATCTTCCTTCTCAGCTCATCTAGAACATGAGCATATGCTACACAACCAAAAAATTTTAAATGTGAAACACTATGATTCATACCTGTCCATGCTTCTTGGGGAACTTTGTTATTCACACTCTTTGTCTGACAATGGTTCATAATGTAAATGGAAGTTGCAACTCCTTCACCCCAATATTCATTTGGCAAGTGCTTAGCTACCAACATGTTGTGTGCCATCTCCATGATGGTTCTGTTCTTTCTTTCAGCAATACCATTCTGCTGAGGCGTATACCGTGCAGTGAATTGTTTCTGTATGCCATGGATCTTGAAAAAATTAAGAAATTCATTTGAAACATATTCACCACCTCTGTCGGTCCTTAAGATCTTGATGCGGTGTCCACTCTGGTTCTCCATGAGTGCCTTGAACTGCTGAAAATAACTAAATGCATCAGATTTATGTTTCAGAAAATATATCCATGTTTTTCTTGAGTAGTCATCAATAAAAGTTAGAAAATATTTGCAGTCACCAATGGATGATGTCTGCATTGGACCACAAATATTAGAGTGCACAATTTCAAGTGGTGTGCGTGCTCTATAGGATTTTTCAACTGGAAAAGTCTCTCTGTGCTGCTTGCCAAACATGCAACCTTCACAAACCCTCTCTGGTATGTCGATCAATGGCAATCCCTTCACCATATTCTTTGTGTGTAGTAGCTTCAGCACACCAAAATTCAAATGTCCAAATATGAAATGCCACAACCAGGATTCATCCTGAACTTCTGTTTGAAATGCATCTTGCAAATTAGCACTGCCATTGTCTCTCTTGTGGAGGAGCTTGACCATTTCTTCACTTTCTGCCTTGAATACAGCTCCTGTGTTTGTCTTCCCTTTCATGTCGGGAACTATCCTCAATGGAAACAAGTGATTGCTTGTCATTGGCACTTTTGCTATCAGCTAGTCACTTGGACGCTTGTCTTTGATCACACAGTGATCATCTTCCATGTAAACTCTGTAGCCTTTTTGTATCAACTGTCCAATGCTTAACAAATTATGTTTCAGACCTTCGACATGATAGACATCAGGGATATAATTACTCTCCCCCTGTTTGGTTAAAATATCAATAGTGCCTTTTCCTAAGACAATAACTTGGACATTGTTTCCAAGTGTAACATCAGTTTTAACTGAATTATCTAGACTGGAAAACAAATTTAAATTACCAGTCATGTGGTTGTTGCATCCTAAATCTAAGTACCATATGTCATCTAGACTTTCTTGAACAACATTGCATTCAAGTTTAGATGTCAATGCCATTAACATTTTACTTGTTGAAGTGCTGGTGATGGTCGACTGATTTGGGCTTTGCCTTCCTTGGTCATATTGTTTCTTCCTACACTCATATGCATAATGATTAAACTTCTTACAATAATGACATTGAATTTTTTATTTATCAAACCTCTGGCCACTTGGCTGACTTGGGTTCTGATTATCTCCTCTGCCATGGACATTTACAAGATTTCTGCCTCGTCCTCCTCTTGAAGAACTTCTTCCTCTGCCTGTGACGTTGTTTCTCCCCCTGCCTCTACCACGGCTTATGGATGATTGTGTTGCGAATGCACCTTCCAATGATGTTTGTGTTCTGCTGAGTATTTGTTTATGATTGATGAGTGAAGCTTGCAACTCATCAATGGTAAATGTCGTCATGTCTGTGTGTTCTTCTAAGGTCACAACCAAGTTTTCAAATCTTGGGGGAAGACTTCTGAGAATTTTTTCAACAACCCTTCAGTATTCTATGTATTCTCCATGATATTTCAGTTGGTTTATCAAACCAACAACTCTGGTGTAGAATGTTTCTACATTCTCTAAGTATTTCATGGACAGAGATTCAAAATCTCTTCTTAGAATTTGCAGCTTGGATGTCCTTACCTTATCCAAACCTTGATAAGCAGTCTCCAATGTATCCCATGTTTGCTTAGCATTAGTTTTTGCTGCTACTCTTGGGAGTATGATCTCATGCATAGCTTGATGTATGTAAAATAGAGCTTTTCCATCTTTCTTCCTCTGTTCCCTCAAGACATCTTTCTCAGCTTGTGTGAGATTTTTATATGTTGTCATGTCTGCTGGTTCTGCATAACCATGCTCGACTATCTCCCAGACATCTTGACCTCTGAATAAATCCTTCATTGTTAAAGACCAATATTCATAATTCTTTCATGTAAATATTAGAGTTTGTAATGAACCAAAAGTGGAAGCCATTTTTAAATTTTTTTAATTAAGTCTCCTTAGAAAATTAAATTTCCACCTTTTAAGACAAGATTTATTTCATAAACCTTGCTCTGATATAAACCTTGCTCTGATACCAGTTAGCCAAAACCAAGCCGACTAAACATGAGTTTACCGCTCAGTTAATATTAAAATTAAATATTTTCACGCCGACCTCTTTTTCACTTTTTCACTTGTCGAATGAAACTTGTTTATCTCTTTACTAGACAAGTCTATCAACTTTGGTTGGCATTTCGACTTGACTGATTTACTTCGACAAGTTCTTACTTGTCGGTTCTACTGAATGATTTTTACCTCGACCAATTATCACTTCAAAGTAACCTGACTTTGACCTCTAATTCGGCTCACCTCTTCGACCTCTCAAGTTAGTTGACATCTTCAACCTCTCAAATTGGCTTACTCAATCGACCTCTCAAGTCGGTTCACTCAACCGACCTTGTCGGTTCACTTTGGTCGAAATATACAGATTATTTTTCTTAGTCTAAAAGACTTAAGAAATTACAAATGCTTTTCACCCGTGAGTAAGATGAAGTGAAATAGACACATTAACAATTCCAAAGAACTTATAAAAACATATGCCCAAATACGTAGGAAGACTTGAGTCGACCAATGTGCCGTAAAACATGGAACTTTCACACGGTGAGAAATTTATGGGTTCTTGATCTTTCACTTAACTAGTAAATGTAAACAACATTTACACAATTGAATATGGAAATAATCTGTGGCCAAATAAACATCCATTCAACCATAAACTATTTCATATATATAGCTATGCGGAAATAACAAAGGTATTACAAACTTGTCTATCCAGACTTGTCGGCTTAGACTTGTCGACCGACTGATCCTTTTATAGAGCTTCAACTCTTCGACTTAATCACTTACACAGAAGCTTGAGCTTCAACTTCACTCTGTGCTCAGAGTTTTCTCTTTCTCAGTCAGAGTTCTCTCTACTGTCTAACTCGATTTACAATTTCCTTCTTCTATTTATAGGCAACCTGAAAATTGCTTCTACATGAGTCAACTAACTCGCCATTAAAGACTATAATAACTATCTACCTAACAACTTAGCTTCAAAAATTAATTCGACTGGTTTACATTGCTGAATCGTGGAATCTTCCCTCTTGTCAAACTGACCGACAAGATCTTGACTGATACAGACTCTAACAGAGTCGGTTGAGAGTCAAGTATAGATCTGTGAGTAAATAATTTTTCCAACAAAAGTAAGATGTTCCAACTCAATTGCTCAAGCTACAGTGCCATTGAATTTAGTTCAATTGATTGTGCTAATATTATTAAGCATATATTAAGCACTTCATTGTTTAAAAACCAATACGCTAAGCACTAGCGTACTCCTACAAGATCATTATTTGGAACTGATCAATAGGTTAAAGATACATGCATGTAGTCATAATGGAAGACTTGATGGCTGCTGGGCTCCAATTAGGATTTGGTCTCTTTAATAAAGCTGCAATACCAGCGATATGTGGGCAGGACCGTAGATGTTCCAGAAAGTATATTGTAGGGTACATGCCTTTGATCAAAGGGAACCTTGGTTGTTGTTGTTGCTTCTGAATATGCTGCAAGGATGTTCCACCCTGGAGCTGTAATATTAGGGTGCATTGGAGGAACTATTAAAAACTTTTTTATGGAAATATTGCAATACCTTTTAATGGATATTATTGGAGCAGGGCCCCGCAGCTACAGGAAAAGCTGCTATATCAGAACAAGAAAGTCAAAGGAAACAGTACCTGAAGCAGCTGAGAAGAGAGCTCAACCACTGCATTTAAGGCAGCGACGACGACAGGAGGGCTCAGCTACCCTCATAAATGGAGAAGGATCAATGGGCCAAGGTATTAAAGACAAAGGACAAAATGGGATCAACCAAGGAAGTGGCGCCCATACCCACGATCAGCACCGGAAATCGTGGAAGACTGCAGAAAGCTGTAGTGTGACCAGTAAGCAACAGTTCAAAGTACAGATACGTCGACTGTCACAGTTAGGTTTTTCGGTTACTGTTGGGATAGGCCCACAGTGTTGTATCATGGTGAGACCTTCGGGCCACCTATTTAAGCATGTATTTTTTATTTTGAAAGGTTATACAGTCAGCTAGACAATCAGCTAGATAGTGAGATAGCTAGTTGGGTTGTCTCTAGTTGTCATTAGTATTGTAAAACATTGAGGAAGAGTCGAGCTCTGGTTCTATTATTAAGTCTATAGTTATCTTACTGTAACCAGTAGCCGGATCCTTGAGCATGAATGTAACAATCCACAGGGATTGAGAGAGAGAGAGAGAAAGGATATATTGTAAGAAGAAAGCATAATAGGAAGAGAAGAGATCTAAGAGAGAAGGGATCCCAGCTGTGTGCGTGGAGTTTCCCAGAAGATCTCAAGCTGCATAAGAGGTTGCAGCGGAACTATGTTACTCTCCCAAGATATAATATAAACACAGTTCCCGTGGACTTAGCTTCCCCCATGGAAGTGAACCACGTAAAATCTATGTGTTGTGTGACTGTTTCATATGATTGTGCTATAGTTATTTGCTATCTGTTATTCGTTACATTAACTTTGCTTATCAGTTAATGGATGTATGTATGCTATCCTTCAGTTTACTGTAACATAGAAGGTTAAATGTGAGTTGAATGTGTCAAGTATTCTGTATATGAGTTTATCAGTGTTTGATTTACGACAGCTAACAGTTATAGTGTTAAGTGATTTATGGATATGAGTTCAGTGAGTTGAGCGTGATTCATGTTGAGCGTGTTAGACTGTAGAAGCTTAAGTGAAGTTGTTTAACACCCTAATGAAGGTTAACTGAGCTACTATACTTAGGGAGAAAGCCTCAAGACCTTGAGAGTTGATGAGCTCATTAAGTCTTACTGTAGGAGACATCACAGTGTAGAAAGGCGATATCGCACCATCAGAGGAGCTGCGGTGTGAGATATCGTAGGTTAAGAGTTGATCAAAAGAGGAGGTTTGCGCATCGTCCTGGAAGCTGTGATGCGATAAGAGTCAGTTCCATAGTAGAGTCAGCTAGGAAGAGAGAAACAACCCTCCCTAAGAAATCACGTTGGTTAATTAGAGTCAGGAGGACCTAGGATGCTACAAAACCTGGTTGAGGAAACCTGATTCTTCAACCACCCCATCTAGGATCACTTCGGGTGAGACTTCAGTCCGTTCTAAGGTCTGTCGCCGAAAGGGCCAATGAGCTAGGGGTTTTATTGGTACACTACAGTAAACCCGGGTCTGCCCAGAGAAGACCAACAAATGGTTCCGCGCCAGTTTTGAACAAATTGAAGAGCTGATGTTCTATTGGCATCCTAGTAAAGAAGAACTTAACCAGTGGGTTAAGTCTAAGGAAAGCGAATTTGATGAGAAAGAAAAAAATATTCCTAGGTTGAGTACAGAGGACTGGCTATAGAAACATATCTTCACAGACCTGCATGAGATATTTTTTGCGACCTATGCAAATGAGTTGTATGATTGGTTATCAAAGTTGAATGATAAGCACGTATTCAAGATGAAAAGGAACATTTTCTGGACACCGGAGCTGATTCACACTGTGAAGAGCGTAGATAATCCCATTTCGTGAGCAGTAGAATTCTGGCTTGTGAGTTTCCTGGAAGGTTTCATTACAGAGTTTGCAGTTGATCAAAGAAATATTTTCAGCGAAGCAGAGAAGTACTTCTTCAAGGGATATCGCAGTCAGTACCTAAACTCTTTAAATTTGTCTCTTAAGATGTTATTGTATGAAAAAGCAGTATTGGATATATTTTCAGATGAATAAGTTAAGTAAGTGTAATGTCACAAGAGTTTGAGAGTGATTTTGAAGAAATTGGATGTACACGTAGCGGTAAGAAATATAAAGTAGACTTCATATCTTCCTTTGTTGAAGACAGTTCAGATAGTACTAGAGAACAGAGTCAAAGTAATAGATAAAGAACAGCAGGGGGTATCCCTTACCACCCTTATACCCCAAAGAAACCAACCGAGACTCAGAATAATCCCGCATGAATTCCATCTAGTAGTTCACACACAGTACATACTACCTCTACACCACCTACATTTACACCGCCAAGTGGTAGTAATACAGCAAATCAGAATCTAGCTCGTAGAAATGGAATGGGGGATGACATGAAATTACCTACCTTTAGGGGTACAGGGGTAGAATACTCGGAACAACATTGGTTCCTATGTGAAGTTGTATGGACCAATAAACAGATCCAAGATGACAATACTAAGCTTTTCCAGTTGGCCACTACACTTAGAGAAAGATCTTTAACATGGTATATGAAGTATACATTAGCGCAGAATAGAACACTCGTAGAGGTCAGGACCATAATGATTAAGGAATTTAAGAAACCCAAGTCTCAGTCACAATGTATCATAGAACTTAAAGACATTAAACAGTTACCCACAGAGTCAGTATGGGATTTCGATCAGAAATTTAAAGCTCTTATAGACCAAGTTAGTTTTGAGTTTGCGCCGGAGCAACATAAGGAATGGTTTATCACATCACTGCTCCCTCATATCAGACTTCCACTAATGCAACAAAAACTCCATACGCAAGATGAAGCATTGGAGATGGCAATGAAATTAGAGGCTTCATGAACCTTTAGCTGAGACTAGTGCAGGCATGACAAACTTACAAAATCAGTTAGCCAATATCACTTTACAGCTACATGAGATTAAGAAAGGAAAAGAGGTTGAACAAGAATTATAGTGTACAAAGTGTAAAAGACATGGCCATACCAAATATAACTATCCAGTATTTGTGGAATATATAGCAAGTGGGGCTCCTAACCCCTTAGTACAGAATCAAGGGCCATGGTGTGAAATCTGTAGAACATGAGGACATAGACCATAGGAATGCCCTTTACTTCAAAAGTATGTACAAACTCCTAAGAATTTATACTGTAACTTCTGTAAGTCAGTAGGACATGATGAAAATAATTGCAGAGCTTATGATCTCATGATAGAGAGAAAACATGACTTCTACAGAGTCCAGTCAGAGACATCAGGACCAGCAGTAGGACCACAACATGAACCAGCTCATGATGGTCATGGTGGAGGATTCAGAGGACGAGGCCGTGGCGAAGGCTTTGACCATGGCCGTGGACTGATTGTTTGTTACAATTGTGGAGCTATAGGACATTATGCTAGGGATTGTCAGAACCCTACTACAACATGTAAGTATTGCAAGTCCTATGATCATACTATAGAATAATGTCCTATCTTGATAGCCAAGATCAAGGATCCTAAGCCAGCAATAAACCAGAATATTCAGCTTATTGCTGCTGAGTAGAAAGAACCAGAACCAAGCGTCAATGTTGTGACTCTCAGTGGTGCTTCTACTAGTAGGACATCGTAGGATGCCGAAAAGAATACAGGTCCAAAGTGGGTGCGTAAAGAAACTGACAAATCTACATTGCTTGACCTGCAGAATAACAAAGAAACATTTCAGCAAGCTAAAACTTTCTTTACTAAGCCTACACTACTAGGATCGTAGGTATTTCCTTGTAGGGGCATACTACAGGAGAAACCTTGTGGCATTAGTCCTGTGCTGATATCGTAGGCTACCACATCTGGAAGGTGCGAAGAGGATGAGTTGACAGGAAGTGTAAAATCCTTCTTGTGGAGCTACTTGAAACTCGTAAGAAATGAGAAAGCCATAGGAGAGCTTCAACGCATCATGGATCAGTATCAGTAGTCTTCTTCCGTGAGCAGTACGCAGCGTGCTGTTCATAATATTATGGGCCATACAAGAACAGGAAGAGAAATCAGACTCACAGCACAAATTGGAGAGTTTGAAATGGATGAGGTAATCCTAGATTTAGGATCAGAGGTAAATGTTCTTACTAAGCAGACATGGGAATAGATGGGTATCCCTAAGTTAGCCAGATCACCTATCCATCTGTGATTAGCTAATCAGCAGAGGGTATCGCCACTTGGTCGATTACCGCAAGTACCAGTTGATATTGACGGAGTTCGCAGCTTTGCATATTTTGAAGTCATAGAAATTATTAGCGATAGAAGATCGTATCCAGCTTTACTAGGTATTGATTGGGCAATTGATAACATGGCTGTTATCAATTTGAAGAAAAGACAAATGACCTTTGAGGATAAACAGATTCGAGTCATCGCACCATTGGATCCTTTTCAGGGTCCTCGATACATTGAACCTGTTAGAGAAGAGGAAGAGGTACGTAATATGGAGAGCTTTTATCAGATGACTGCTAACCAGAATGATTATATCAATCCCACCGCAAAAGTAAATATTAGTTGGTGATGCGATAGCTCATGTGCATCGGATTCGGATGTTGGTTTAGAAAATTGGCAGAATAGACTTTATGAAGTCTCAGCTCGCAGATGTGCGTTTATGACTAAGTCACTGCGATGGATTGGCACAGATGTTAAGGATATTCCATCATTTGATGGCTTAGCACATGTCAATGACTTTTTACAGCAGTTTGAGCAGGAAATATCTCATGAGCAGAGGATGGCAACTATTGACCTTGCAATAAGAGCCACACCTGCAAGATGGTGGCATGCACATAAAGAACATATCGCATCATGGAATGATTTTAAGAGATTGATGATGATCAGATTCTCTAATGACAAGGAGTGTTTACAGCAGAAATATACAGGAGAAAGTGACCCCAAGTCACATATTAAGATTTGTGAACAGAATTGGTTGGACATACTCGAGGATGAATGGGTTCACCTATTCATTCACACTTTAGACACAGTCCCAAGGAACTGGTACACTGAGACAGAGTTGCGCAGAGGAACGATTACATGGCCAGTTATGATAGACAACTTTGTACTCACTTTCACTTTTGAATCTGAGTATCCAAGCATTGATCAGGCTCTAGATATTATAAAGACTAAGATATTTGATGACTGTACCCTACTAGTGTATGCTCAGCCTGATTGGGCCATCCAGTTAGAACATGCGCTAGAGTGTTACAACTTCACAGAAGAGCCACGTGATGAGGATGAGGATCTTTGCAGTATCAACATTCCATAGTTAGAAGGGACTCGCGAAGTTGATGGACCAAAGGTAGAGATTCTAGCTGTCAGAGAGCCTATTAAGATTAAAAAGATCAATATTGGCACAGAAACAGAACTGAATTTTGCCTCTATTGGAGACTATTGGGATGATGAAACGGTAGGACACATCGCAGATTTGTTACATGAATATCAGGACTTATTTCCCACTAATTTTATAGAGATGAAGGGAATAGTAGGAGATTTGGGAGTCATGAGGATACCTTTGAAAGAGGATGTTAGGCCAGTTAAGAAGCATCCATACATATAAAATCCTCGTTATAAAGAAAAAGTTAAGGATGAGATTGATAAGAGGCTAGTAGAAGGCATCACTGAGCCCGTAGAAGAGAGCGAATGGGTTAGTCCCATGGTCGTGCAGGAAAAGAAAACTAAAGGAGAAATAAGGATTTGTGTCGATTTGCGCAAACTCAATGACATGTCACTTCATGACCTATTTTCGACACCTTTTACTGATGAAGTTTTAGACAACGTGGGAGGACAGGAGATCTACTCATTTGCTGATGGCTTTTCAGGCTATCACTAGATAAGAATCCATCCAGCGGACTGACATAAGACCACCTTTTCGATAGAATGGGGTGCATTCCAGTATACGGGTATTATAGAAGATTCATCAAAGGCTATGCAAAGATCACAGCACCTATGGAAAAGCTGTTAAAGAAATAAGTGAAATTCCTATGGACTGAGGAATGCCAGCAAAGTTTAGACACTCTTAAAGAGAAGATGGTCACAGCACCCATCTTAGTATTTCCAGATTGGAACAAGCCATTTCATGTACATGTGGATGCATCTAGCATTGCATTGGGGATTTTCTTAACACAGCCAGGAGAAGGGGGTATCGATCACCCTATCACGTACTCAAGCAGAAAGTTATCTACCGTAGAAAAGAACTACACCACTACAGAAAAAGAAGGATTAGCTATGGTGTATGCTCTATAGAAGTTCAGGCACTACCTGTTGGGTGCCCCATTCAAGATGTTCACTGACCATTCCGCTTTAAAGTATTTGGTTAATAAACCAGTGTTAGGGGGAAGGATCTGTAGATGGTGACTCCTATTTCAGGAGTATGATTTTGAAATTATTATAAAACTAGGGAGATTAAATGTCGGACCTGATCATCTCTCGCGGATAGACTCAAGAGAAGAACCAAGTAATTTACAGGATAATTTGCTAGATGCGCAATTGTTTTCTATCCAGATCGCAGATGAGTATTACGCAGATATTATTCACTTTCTCACTACAGGGTGGGCACCAGTTAAGTTTACTAAGCAACAAAAGAAACAATTAGTTGTTAAAGCAGCATATTTCACTTTGATCGTAGGACATTTATACAAGTTAGGTCCAGATGAAGTCCTACGTAGATGCGTTATGTCGCACGAGAAAGAGGCCATTATCAGAGAAGCACATTTAGGTACTGCAGGAGGTCATTTTGCAGGAAAGCCGACTGCTCAGAAAATTATAGCTGGAGGATTATGGTGGCCTACTTTGCATAAAGACACTAAGGAGTTTTGCAGATGCTGCGATATCTACCAGAGGGTAGGAAAACCTTCGAGGAGAGATGAAATGCCGCTGTGACCATAGATTACAATGCGGGCATTTGACAAGTGGGATATATATTTCGTGGGTCCTATCAACCCACCAGGGAAATGAACTAGTGCGAGATACATCATCACAGGATCAGAATATCTCACCAGGTGGGAAGAGGCCAAAGCAGTAAGGAATTGTGATGCTGCTACAGCTGCACAGTTCATTTTTGAAAACATCATAAGTAGATTTGGATGTCCAGCAATTTTGATGAGTGATCAAGGCACACACTTTCTGAATCGCACTATTGAGGCCTTGATGGAGGAATTTCAGATACGGCATCATAAGAGCACTCCCTACCACCCACAAGCTAATAGTACGGTGGAGGCTTTTAACAAGATTCTAGAAAATGCTCTTACTAAGATCTGTAACAACCAAAGAGATGATTGGGACCTCAGGGTTAATGTTGCATTATGGGCTTATAGGACTACATGCAAGAAAATTACAAGACACACACCTTTCAGCTTGGTGTATGGACAAGAGGTTGTTATGCCTATGGAATATATTATTCCCAGTTTAATAATTTCTCAAATTACTGAGATGGCTGATACATATATGATGAATGAAAGATTAGTCCAACTGCTTGCCTTAGAAGAAGATAGATTCATCGCAGGATTTTATCAAAAAGTGTAGAAGGAACGAGAAAAATATTGGCATGACAGACACATCAAGAGCAAGATTTTTCAGATAGGAGACCTAGTGCTCCTTTATGACAGTAAGTTTTTTAAGTTTCCAGGGAAGTTCAAGACACATTGGTTGGGGCCATATCAGATTCAACAAGTTACAGAAGGAGGCGTCGTTCAACTAAGTAAACTGAACGGGGAACTTGTTCCTACTTTGATTAATGGCAGTAGGTTTAAACTTTATAGTTATAGCCACTGCACCTCCAAACCCTAACTCAGAGAACTAAGTGGTGCAGATGTCCAGTGTAGTTGAAAGGAGGCATCGCACCCATAACTAGTCTACACCTAGAGAAAAAAAAATATTTCTAAGTAGGAGGAATCGCAGCCGAAAAGTTTATTTTGTGCAAGTCATAGGATGCTTGCGGAGTTTTTGAACGTTGCGGAGTCTCACGCCAACATTTTGGTCCAGGACAATGTGGTGTGACATCGCAGCGAGGCGATGTTCCCCATGCCACGCAGACGATTTTGAAAAGGGAAAGAGGGCCAGTCACTTCACCTTCTGACAAGAAATTAATCTAGATATGACATGTATACGTTGCCCTAGATTTGGAAATAGTACAAGGATTGTCCTAGATTTGGTAAATCTTGGTCGAGACCGGTGCCTGTGCACAATTTTCGAGGGAGATTTGATCGGATTTTCAGCACTTAATGAGGATCGAGATGACGGGTGTTGTCTTATCCATGCAATAAATGCCGCCAATGGGTCCATCCTAAGTGACCGTTGCTTCATAGATTATCGCCTTCATTATAAATACACAGATCATTCAAACAGAAGGGTTACTTTTGCGATTTCTGAGAGTTATCGAGTAATTTGTAGAGTTTTCCCTGTGCAGAGATACTCTAGTTACAAAGTGTTGGTTTCCCCATTTCCACAGCCATTACTAGTCTAGAGTATTGCACCAGATGATTTATGTCCGAGAAGGAGCCTTTAGAAGACGTTGTGCGACGATTCCAGCATGGTGGCCTCGAGTCTGCTATGATGACACCGCCCAGGGTTGTGAAATTAGGTGCACCACAGGTCAAACAGACGCCAAGGACGAAGACTCAATCTCATATAGTAGAAGAGTCCAGCCCAGAGCAGGAAGAAGAAGTTCATATGGAAACAGTATACATTGTGCCACGAGTCAAGGACACACCAGAGGTAACCATTCCCAAGGGTGCTAAGTTTCCTATTCTGCTACCGCTGATTGATCCTCGTGTAAAGGAAGATGGAGAACTATTAGGATATGTCCCTGCTCTCAAATTTACAGACTATAACCTTGGAGACAGTAAGACATATCCTCAGTTCTGGTCGGATCAGTATCTTACGGTTCAGAGGAACCCAAGGACCGATGCAAATGAGTTTGTTCCTATGGAACATGTCCAGATTCTTGAGCAGTCAGGCTTGCTCAATTTGTTGAAAATACCACATTTTGGACGAGGTGTATAGGTTAATGTCGTGGTGTGTGTGCTACTTTCCTGTGTACATGGAGGTTACCTCTGGCTGGATAACCAGGTTGACTTGAATGTTGATTTGATACACCGCATCACTGGGTTGTCCAAGATTGGTAAGGACCCTCATATACATATATCAGGGAAGAGCAAGGATAATAAGTTACCAACACCCCTAGTTAACAAGTATAAGCTATAGAGAGGAGGTCAGGCTTATGACCTCATAGCCTTAGCAGATGATACACTCAGATTTACAGCCAATTTGCTTGTAGGCAGACTGTTAACCAAAGTTTGCCCGAAAGAAGTCACAAGAGCAGTAATTCACCTTGTCGTGCAAGTCGCAGAAGGTGAACAATTTAATTGGTCTTTGTTTTTATTAAATATTTTTCTTTCATATTGTTTGGCAGTGTAGGACGATCCAAACCACCCCTTCCACTTCTCGTGGCTTCTTATATTATGTGCATTCATCGGGTGGAGAGAGCTGCCCCATACCCAGTTTCTACAGCTACGAGGTAGAGAGTGCAGAGGCACACACTATGCAAACTTATGGGAAAGCAACAGTCCAGCCAAGAAAAATATCAATATGATAGTATTATATGAATACTATAATCTATTGAAGCGAGTCATCCAGGAGACACCGCGGATCAACATAGAGGTTGTTGACATTTATCACAATCGGCTTGATTTCATTGTGGACAGCCATATAATCTATCTGAGGCCAAAAGGGTTTAGAAGGAATAACTGGGCTATTGGTTCATTCAGAATGACAGTGCAGGATGTAGAAGATGTCATCAAAGACTTTGATGAAGAGTGGAAGAAGGCATTAGAAGATGCCACAGTAGGAACTGTACCAACAGATACTGTACCGATAGACCCATTGGACAAAGGAAAAGATAAGGTGGGTTCCAACAGGAAAGATGCAGTAGAAGTGCCACCAGTGGCACAAAAGAGGAAAACAGTCAAAGCCTAAAATCCAACTACAGAGACCGCACTAAAAGAGGATGACTATGATCTCATCGCAGCGAGATTAAAGGAGGAGATGCAGGACTCATTTCAAGCGATGCAGACATCGTAGGACAAGCTGCAGAGCATGATAGATAAGTAGATTTTGAAGTTGAAAGCACTAACTAAGAAGACTGCCATGATGTAGACTCAGCCATTCAAGGCGATAGCAGGAGAAAGTTCAACACCATCGATTTCCCGCGAGGAAGTCTTTGCAAAGGATCGCACCAATACAATGATGATACCGCCAGGGAGCATCTGATTCCCTGCTTCGATGATTGATGTGCAGATACATGTTAGACACCCTGTCAAGGTTAATCTGGCACAATTCCTTGTTGATCAACTACAGATGATCCAGCAGCAAATAGCCACAGAGCTCAGGGATAGAGAGATGGCGAATCATAAGTAGAACACTCAGCTGATACAACAGAATGCAGAGCTCACCACAGGCTTTCAGACAAAGGCGGAGGAGTTAAGAAAATATGAAGAAAGAGAACAGGATCTAAGTCAGGTCCTGCAGAACATCGCATTGGAGTTACCCCAGTGTAACATTGAGTTTTCCCTGCCTCTAACGTAGAAAGTAATAAGAATTGCAGATAGAGAAAAGGCTCTCGAAGAGAAAGTGGCCAAGATGGAGGAAGACCACAGGGCGTAGATTGTTGAGCTTGAGGCTAGATCACTAGGCACACCTGAGGTAGAAAAGGAAGCAATTTCATAGTCCTTTAGAATCACTTCAACGCAGATGAAGTGTCGCATAGATGATGCAGAGTAATTACTAGCTGATGTGACGAAGACATGGTCGGAGCTAGAAGAGCTCCAAGATAGACTGGATTTGCAGTAGAGCATCCAGAACATAGAGAATGCAATAGCAGATATCAAGGAAGAATTCAAGATATTAGGAGCTCTTACAAAGATGAAGAAGATGACAAAGATGAACCATTTGCAATAGGAAGCGCAACGGTTGTGAGGAAAGGAGATACAATTCAATAACCTGCTTCAACAGTATAAGGAACAAATCCCAGAGCTAGTCGATGCGGTTGAGCAGAAGGTCAAGGAGTTCATTACAAGAAAAAGTGAAATTGATAGCACAGAATACCCCCTGATTAGTCAAGTTATGCTTGAAGTGGCACAAGACTGTGTCGAAACTATGGACAAATATGTCGCAGGACTCAAGGAGAGATTCGCAAGGACTTCACAGGAAGATAAGGAGAAGCTACAACAAGAGAAACCAGCTGTTAGTGGCTCGGGGATGAGCCACAGGTAAGTGTTATGGGACTGTTGGAGTAGGGGCCCGCAGCTATAGGAAGAGCTGCTATATCGGAACAAGGAAGTCAAAGGAAATAGTACCTGAAGCGACTGAGAAGAGAGCTCAACCACTGCATTTAAGGCAGCGACGACGACAGGAGGGCTAAGCTACCCTCATAAATGGAGAAGGAGCAACAGGCCAAGGTATTCAAAAAAAAGGACAGAAGGGGAGCAACTGAGGAAGCAGTGCCCATACCCACGATCAGCACCGGAAATCATGGAAGACTGCAGAAAGCTGTAGTGTGACCAGTAAGCAGTAGTTCAAAGTACAGATAGGCTGACTTGCATAGTTAGGTTTTTTGGGTCACTGTTGGGATAGGCCCATAGTGTTGTATCATGGTGAGACCTTTGGGACACCTATTTAAGCATGTATTTTGTATTGTGAAAGGTTAGACAGTCATCTAGATAGTGAGATAGCTAGTTGGGTTGTCTCTAGTTGTCATCAATATTGTAAGACATTGAGGAAGAGTCGAGATCTAGTTCTGTTATTAAGTTTGTAGTTATCTCACTGTAGCCAGTAGCCAACTCCTTGAGCATGAATGTAACAATACACAGGGATTGGTGAGAGAGAGAGAGAGAAAGGATATATTGTAAGAAGAAAGCATAATAGGAAGAGAACAGATCTAAGAGAGAAGGGATCCCAACTGTGTGCATGGAGTTTCCTAGAAGATCTCAAGCTGCATAAGAGGTTGCAGCGGAACTGTGTTACTCTCTCAAGATATAATATAAACATAGCTCCCGTGGACGTAGCTTCCCCCCTGGAAGTGAACCATGTAAAATCCGTGTGTTGTGTGACTGTTTCATGTGATTGTACTATACTTATTTGCTATCTGTTATTCGTTACATGAACTTTGCTTATCAGTTAATGGATGTATGTATGCTATCCTTTAGTTTACAGTAACATAGAAGGTTAAATGCGAGTTGAATGTGTCAAGTATTATGTATATGAGTTTATCAGTGTTTGATTTACGACAGCTAACAGTTATAGTGCTAAGTGATTTATGGATATGAGTTCAGTGAGTTGAGCATGATTGATGTTGAGCGTATTAAACTGTAGAAGCTTAAGTGAAGTTGTTTAACACCCTAATGAAGGTTAACTGAGCTACTATACTTAGGGAGAAAGCCTCAGGACCTTGAGAGTTGATGAGAATATTAATTCTTACTGTAGGAGACATCACAGCATAGAAAGGTGATATCGCACCGTCGGAGGAGCTGCGGTGTGAGATATCGCAGGTTAAGAGTTGAGCAGAAGAGGAGGTTTGTGCATCGTCCTGGAAGCTGCGATGCGATAAGAGTCAGTTCCATAGCAGAGTCAGCTAGGAAGAGAGAAACAGCCCTTCCTGAGAAATCCTTTTGGTTAATTAGAGTCAGGAGGACCTAGGATGCTACAGAACCTATTTGAGGAAACCTGATTCTTCAACCACCCCATCTAGGATCACTTCGGGTGATACTTCAGGCTGTTCTGCGGTCTGTCACCGAAAGGGCCAGTGAGCTAGGGTTTTTTTTGGTACACTACACTAAACCCGAGTCTGCCCAGAGAAGACCAACATATATATCAAGAGTTGTGGGGATTGAGTTATAACCTTGAGTATGTCTGGAGTAAGAGAATTTGGACCCTGAGAAGAAAGTCTGCCATCAATAGAGTTGGCTTTGTATTTAATTCAGTTCTTGAAGAAATGGAAGCCGCAGGTGACCTGAATGAGCATAATTTAGTTCAGTGTTAGGATTTTTCATCCAATGTGTCTTTTGTCATCTAAAATCCTTCTTTAACACAAGTAAAATTGCTGTATTGAAATCCTACGATGTTGATTTGATGTAGTAAAAAACTGCCGCTCCATCAACTGCATTCAATTGTGTAGCAAGAAGAGAATAAAGGTCTGTAGAAATGTCTTCATCTCCTTTGGGTGCATTACAGAGAATCATGCCTACTCCTCCTTCCATACGAACGGTTTCACCTTTCTCAAGTTTTCAATTGTTACCACGAAGGAAAACAACTATTTTTCCTTGGACTTTGAGGGGATCTAGTGCTCCTGGTAAGCAGAGTTGTCTGCAACATTATCCCCATTAAAAATGTTAAAACATATTATCACAAAGAGGTGTACCTTTGAGTGATTGAACTAATAATAATCCAATCCAAGTTTATTCTTTGGAAAAATAAAAAGCAGCAGCTATGTAGCATATCCAACAGTTTCATTTTCCTGTGGGGCTCTCACATCCATTGATGATACTAGCGGATACAGTTGTTCAAACCAGTGTTATAATTTGTAGTTGTGCCTCTAACTGGTGTTTTCTTTCTCAAACAGAAGAGCAATCGATGGGTCTCATAGCTAGGATGGGTCAGATACTTTTGTGGGCTCCCGATTAGATAAAAAAATGCTCTCCTTTTAGTCAAGCATGCTTTTCTTCCTCCAGAAGCTTCGAAAGGAGATGAGAAGACTTAAATACTACTGTCTGTACCAAGGTTTGTTACTTGCATATCCAATAATGAATTGTAACATGATACATCAAGCATACTAGTAGGATACTATGAAAGGTAAAAAGTAAGTCTAGCTCTTTAACCATCTGTCCATCCATGATGGCTCACTTTTACTTTTTGACTGATCTATATTATAGCGCGCTAGGTCTAACGCCCTTAACCACTAGCTTGACCTTCTACTCCTAAGAAATGGAGGAAACTGAGAATATACCTAGCTTTTGTCTTTATAAAGTGATTTAATTTAAATTAGATATTTTTATAGAAATTACTTGAATATATACTTATTTTTCAGGATCAATCTAGGAAATCCATCAAGGATAGGAATTTATTTCTAGTATTTGTTACTTAAGGAAATTATATTTAAACATAATGCTGAGAGACAAGCGCATGTAAGGAATTTATAGGGTTTCTTGAACCCAACCCACTCTTGGCGTTAGTAGCTCTAGTAGCTAACCCATCTATCCCAATGGCAGGTCTATCATCTCACCTACATCACATACCAGCATGAGTTTGCATTATAATTGACTGAAGGATCACTTGCATAATATACAGAATAAACTGTTGTTGATTTTGCAGGCTATGTATATCTATCTTGAAAACAAAAATATTGATCGAGATCAATTAGATCTCGAAGCGAATTACTACAATGACCCCTTTACCGCTGCCTAGTTGATGTCAATTTATTACCTTGTTATTCCCGAGTCCTTCTTGCTTCCAATTCAATTCACTTGTTGTTTCTGATCAACTTGACGAGTCCTATTACCTTGCGATAAATATGCAAAATACTATTTTGTTCCTCCTCAACCGGCAAAAAATCACTCGCTAGCCAAGATGAGGAACCAGGACCATAAAAAGGTATCTTCTACTATATGGTTATCTTCTGCTAGTCTAATGAGTTTGAGTAAGGCACTGTCCCAACTAATGGTGAGGCTTTATATGAATCATGTAACTCATTCCCATTCAATTAGTTCTAGCCCACTCATTCCCATTCAATTAGTTCTAGCCCCCCGCTCATACCGGTCAACAGCATAAGAAGCATAAGCATCGGAAGAAGGTAAACTTCCCAAGTAAGTTCATAAGGTTTTGTGAATTCCGTTCAAACTCAACTTATTTCCGGGGCCAAAAAACCTCATTCCTAGATATGGAGAATTAAACTATATTTTGTATTTTGATAACTAAAGCATGCTTTATTTTGATAAATTGGTTGGGAAAACTATGATTTGTGCACTCTGTAATTTGTAGAGTGTATTTTAACTTTGATAAATTGGCTGAGAAAATTATTGTTTGTGTACTCTATAATCTATATATTGCTAATTAGTTCTCACCATGAGATGATATAGATTGTATTTTGATAATTAAAGAATGCTTTATTTTGATAAATTGGCTCGGCAAATTGTTATTTGTACATTCTATAATCTGTAGAACATATTTTAACTTTGATAAATTGGCTGGGCAAATTGTTGTTTGTGTACTCTGTAATTTGTATGTTACTAATTAGTTTTCACCATAAGATATATGGATCTAAACATTCCCTATTATATTTTTATATATTTTTTCTAATTTCAATAATTTCTTTTCTTTTTATAAGGAAGCACTTACTCATAAGTGACCTTATGCAAAGAGTGCCTCAACAATACACTTACTCATTGTATATTCTACCTCCCATGGAATGTAATTTCAATATTTTAAATTAGATTTGGAATGCTAACTTTTTCATAGATTTATGTTATGATAAATCTTTTAAAGAGCTGAACATTTTCTTATGTGTTATATGTATGTGTTTTTTTCCCCTTTTCAATATTTAAAAATCAATTTGATAGGTCCTGGATAAACCTTTATACCACATTGATTGAGTGAGTGAATTTCTCATGATTTATAAGCACAAACAAATACACATTACATTGTGTAATAAATCCCAACTCATGTTGTCCTTTTCTCTTATATCCTTGACAATTTTAGGTCCATAAGGGGATCTCCATAACCTGCTACCAATAGGGGCTCAAGAACCCCATAAATTCTCAATTGAAGAACACTAGAGGGATTATAAATGAACAAAGAGATCTTTTATTTCATCAATAGGAAATTCTACAACAATAGATCTATTGTTCGTCATAATTTCCCTGGTAGCCATCACAATTCCTAGAGGCTAGATGTCACCTTTTGCGGTATTCGACCAAGAAAAATAATTCTGCATAGATCTTGAAAAGTTTAGTTGTTGCTTCTTTGAAAACTACAACTTCTTTGTGGTTTACTAACTTTTACATGTTTTTTGCAAATTCAATCCCTTGAGTTTCTTTTTCCCACACATTGGTGCCTTGATCATTACCCATGGTCCATCCTCTTCACCCTAAAAACCTTGATAGGATTTTATTGAGTATTCACAATCCCTTGCATGCAAAATCATGCATAGAGAATTCATTAAATGGGGAATTGGTGGAATGTGGGAAAGTGAGGTTTTCTTACATGGTTTTTTTATATTAGATTTTTTAAACCCTAAAGGCAACAAGAACAAAATTAAATGTATATATTTCACAGTATTGTTGAATCCTAAGAGCAACAATAACAAATATAAATGCAGTTCATCAATCTCTCAGAGATACCGATACTGCCAAAAAATTTCACCAAGCCTTCTCTCTTCAAAACTCATGCCATGAAGGTGGGGAAAATCACATCAAGAATGGTACCCTAGTGCATGGCTTAACAATCCATCAACTTCACCAATGAATCAATGCCAATTGACACATTTGGCTAAAACTTGATGGTGTTTAGATGTGCTTTGTAAGGACCCCAAAGATTCATGTTGATAACATGCAACACTGCTCGAGTTTGGATACAAAGGCTTGAACACACAAGATTACTTGTTGGAAGAATATGTCTCTTCACCTAGAGATTGTCCATACCTTCACTCTAAGCTACACATGGGTAGACTACGTCTCTTCACCTAGAGATTTCACATACCTCCATTCTAAGCTGCATTTTGCTGAGACCAGTGGCTCCTAACGATCTTCCCATAACTTAAATTTAGACAATGTGTTTTCTTACTCAAGCCTCATGATACTTAGCCATTATACAATTAACACAATGGAAACAAGCCACAACCACAACACAAGTGTTTGGAACCCAATCCAAATGACATCAAGCCTTTATTATTGAAGAAAAAATATAGTACAATAGGGGAGGCCCAACGCAAGGTCATGATCCAATTACAATAGAAAAATAAGCCTGGGTGCTACCTACCCCTTGCCACCTTGTTTCAACACTACTGAGGGCACTAGGGTATTTCTACTCTACATTTTGATTGCTTGATAAATTTAATAGTAGATATAGTTTTTATTTCTTATTTTCCTATATATAATTACATATATAAAGAATGACCAATATTCATGGGATTCACAAAGCCATAAAAAGTGTCTTCCATAAGCCATAGGAGGCCCCAAAGCATCGTCTAGTATTTATTTTCCTTCTGGTCAGTGCCATTGCTAGTTGTTAGTCGTCGAATGAAGTTCCTTTTTGATAGCCAGTTGTCATTTTGGATCAATACTTGTCAGACAATGTAAGAACTATTGATGGGATCGGTACAAAGGATCATATTACGGTGGGGGAACACATGCTTTCAACCTCAGGAGCTAATTGGGCTATTTGGTTATTGTTATATAAGAGGGATATAATAACATATACCTTTTTCTCGAGATATTTGTATGCTTAATCTAGGTAGTTAGTTACTGATGGATAGGCAAGAATGTATACTTTGTTTTAAGAATCAATATCGAGAAAGACCTTTATTCCTGCTATGTGGTATGCCTAGGTTTCTTGGAAATCTACCCAAAAAAATACTCTAGAAAGATCTCACAACCCTAAACCGAAGACTCAAGCCAACTCTTGGTCAACTTGGGTTCATCCAGTAGTTAAGAGAATCTGATGAAAAATGAAATGAAATGAATAATTGTGAGATTTTCTTAGAGTCACTTGAGTGCATATTTCCCATGTATTTCTCTGTTTAATATCCATGCAAGCCCCTTCATTTGAATTTAACGTGTTCTTTCTGTTGTGATAAGATTTTTTTGAAACAAAATAGATTTTGGGTTAAAAATTCTTGTATTAGTACTACTAATTTAATTCGTTAATGAAACATATGTAATACAAATCTTTATGGTACTGTAATGATTGGTGTTCTCCTTTCTATAATAACTACAACTTATGTCCTTACATATAGAGATGTATGTAATAATGATAAGCATTGCTTGCTTGTCGCTAATGTTCCTAAACATGATCTAATGGTGAAGTAAGTGCATTGCTAAATAAATTACTTTTTAACCAACTCACAAGTTTTTAACAGGGAGAGGGGGTCACTTTGCATGTAAGCATTCCATATTGAATTAATTTTAGGATTTATAGATGACTTGACCATTATTCTTAATGGATTGTTGTTTGTATTTCTCCTAGCACAACCTTTTGATATAGAAGACACAATTTTATTGCTTTCCATTTCTCGTTGATTTAGATGATACCAAGACCTCAAATTTCTCTAAATTCCTTATTGAGAGGTTCATGAGATGATGATTTATGTTGGTTATAGTATTCCTATAGCATTTCTTCATGAACCATTCTTTCAATTTTTCTTTTATATTATTCTCCTTTATTATGTTGTTAGGATGATAATGTATTTATATAATTATCTTATGTCCTAATTTTGTGATCATTCCCATTTTAGATACAAAACAAAAAACCTTGGAAGTGAGTGTATGGATGGAAGTATGCAAACATAATCTATGTTTTTGCAAGGGTTAGAAGCCTCCACTAACATTCTAGAATACAAACTAAAATTCAAAAGGAGGGTATCTTTTGCCGTCATTGTTGTCTCCTTGGGGATATTTAGTGTAGTGAAAGTTGGACTTTAACATCAAACACTCATGAAAAAGAAGAGATGTAGAAATACATATTAATTGAGTTAATTGATACAATTTTCCAACATCTTTTCATTGTGGTTTAATTACTTACTCTACATGACCATCCCTAACTACCAATACTAACTATTATTCATTAACTTGATTAGTCACTAACACTCATGATATTTATTACACATTAATACATAATATATCAGGGATCATAATATACTATTGAGTGTCACTTATTCTAGCACCTCGTCTTAACACGAAATACATTTTTTTTAACTCCCTCGATATAAAATCCATATCAACTTACTCAATAACTAAGAATAATCACAAAAGTTGAAGGGAATTCTTGTTTAGTATTCAATAATGCAACACATCTCTGGTTCTTATTATCTAAACACTACATTCGGTTGTATGATGCAGGTTGTCACAGGTAAAGAAATGTATGCAATGTCATATCACCCAAGTTTTGCATTGGGACATCAAAGGTAATTTCTTGATTTTATCAATCTTTTTTTTCTCTTTATTTCATTATGAGATATGATTATTGAAACAAGTGTTTGAACATGGAATTTTATGCTTTAAATATGATATTATCTTCCAATTGATAATAATGGGATTCTAAATATTATGGATTTTTTTATGACAAGATCTTTCTGTAGTCACCAAAATGGAAACCCGACCAATAAAGTAATCATATTGTGATATAGGTAAGTGAAATATGACCTATTTTATGATCACAGACAATTTTTTCAATATTATGAATTATTTCTTGTTTACAATGCAAAATCTAGATGGAACTTCTTTAGGGTATTGATTTCTAATGTTATGTGTATCCCCCTGGAGATAACATTTATGGCTTCTTTGTTTCTTTGTGTTAGAAATAGTAACCTCACTTCTATCAAGTATTCCTCTGACATGGAAGGTTTTGCATTCGTATTTAAATGGATATTGTTCATAGTCCTTAGGCAATTATACCCATTTCCAACATCTACACAATGACTATAGAGTATAGTACTGTGCCCTGACATGATTGTGGTTTGTTAAGTATATCCGATTCTATTCCTTATCCCAATGTTTCAAATCTTGCCTGGTTTTGCAAAGAAAAAGATAAAAATACAAACTCATCCTATACTCTATGGCCCCATGAATATGCTTATATCCAATGCTATTGGGGATCATGTAGATCTCCCAGTGCAAGCACTACAACATCACCCTGGGAAGCAAATAAACATTATTAATTGGAATCACAATATATCCTAATAATTTGTCCTTGTGGATACTCATTATCTTGATATAAGAAGGAAATTTTCTCATCCCATGGTGGATAGGATCCATGTGAAGCACCAACTATTAGGTTGATCATCCTTTTTTTATTCTCCTTTTTTCTCCACTTATACATGGCTCTAGGATTATCATACTTATCTACTATATCCTTGGCATCCACACAAAGATAATTGTTGTTGATAGGTCTCATATAGTGGTACATTTGCGGTTTCTAGGAAATAATGATTTTTGCAATCCCATTAAGGCAATTTCTTGAGATTTGTTCAAAATTCCTAGAAAAGTTTTATGGATTTCATGACCTGCTTGATCATATATTGTGAACTTATACAATCTATCATCCTTTGTTGACCATTAGATACTCAAAGTTGTGTATTGATCCTTTTTACTATTATAGAGAACTCTGTAAGTTAGGTTCCCAAATTCTTAAAGGGTGCTAGCTCAATGGAAGAGCACCTGCCTTACAAGTAGGAGGTTGGTGGTTTGATTCCTCCATGCCCTAATGATATTATAATATCGGTTAAAAAAAAAAAAATTGTAAGAAAAAAATAAGAGATAAGTTACCAAACAATGAGAGATAAATGACCAAACAAAATGACCAAAAGTCGTATATAAAATTACTAAAAATGACTAAATTAGTGACCAAAAAATTACAGATGTGAAACTAGGCATTAAAAAGGATGCAACACATGGCACTAATGATGAAGCCAAAAATGGCGTTGATATGGGTAGCAAAATAAGACATGAAACTAGACGTTAAAAAGGAAGCAACACACGACACTAATGATGAAGCCAAACATGACGTTGATATGGTAGAAAAATAAGACGTTACTTTGGATGCAAAACATGTCACTACATAGGAAGCAAAATATGGTGCAACAATAGAAGAAATATTTGGCGTCATTTTTGTATTAAAACATGATGCAAAAAAGGAAGAAAAAATTGGTGCAAATTTGGAAGGGAAAATTGGCACATATTTGGAAGTAAAACATGATGCAAAATGGGATGCTAAAGTGGTAGCAAAAATGGATGCTAATTTGGATGCTAACATGGTGATATTAAGGATGAAAATATGGCACTAATGGGGATGTCATTTAAGAAGCAAAAGTGGACACTCACTAGGAAGCAAAATATGACATTATTTAGGAAGCAAACATCGACGTTGTTTAGGAAACAAAGTTTGACGCTATTCTAGAAGCAAAAAAATAGACGCTATTTTGGACGTCATAAAGGATGCTATCTAGGAAGCAAAAAAAGACGTTTTTTGAGACGCTTTAAGTTTTTTCCATGACGCGTCCCATTTAACTTCTATTTTGGCCACTTAATGTACAAAAAAATTGCACTAAAAGGGGATGCTAAATGGGATGCTAATTCCAGGATTTGTTGTAGTGAATGAAGCATTTCCTAGTTGCAACCTCCATCAACTTGTATGCTTTTCCATCCTCTACATATCCCAACAGTATGCACTTGCTACTCTGGGCTTGGAAGGCCTTTCTCTTATCAATGGGTATTTTGGCCCAAGATTTGGAACCAAAAAATCTCAAATGAGATACATTGGGATTATTCCCATGCAGTGCTTCCAATGTAGTGGCCCCAACCATCGATTTATGAGGCACTCTATTTTGTATATATGAATCACAGTTTACAGCTTCGAACCAAAGAGAAGAAGGAAGTTTTTTGGCTTGGAGAAGGAAAGTTTCCATCTCCTTCAATGATCTATTTTTCCTCTTGGCCACACCATTATGTTGTGGTGTGTATTGAACTTAGTGTTACATTCTAATTCCCTCTAATTCACAATAATGATGAAAATATATTTTAATGTATTCACCTCCATTATCTGTTCTTATGGACTTGATATTTTTCCTGAAACTATTCTCAATCAAAGCTTTAAAAACTTTAAAAATTCCAAATACTTCTGATTTATGTTTGATGAAATATATCCAACAGAACCTAGAACCATCATCAATAAAAATAAGGAAATACCTGGAACCATTAATTGATGTTGTAAGAATTGTTCTTGACACATCACTGTGTATCAAATAAAGTATAGAGGAAACTCTTTTTTCCTTTCCAACTTCATACCTCTTCTCTAGATGCTTACCTAGCAAGAAACCATGACATATTCCATCGGAATTTTGGATGTGAAGCAATCCTTTAACCATTTTATCATTGTGGAGTTGTTGGAGATATTTGAAATTGATATTCCCAAATCTCTCATGCCATATATTGTTGGTATTGTTAGCATGAGTCAACAGAGTTGTAGGAGCTGAAACATGTAAAAAATGAGAGAATTCATAAGCCTTAGTGGCATGATTAGAAATACCTTTCGCTATGAGCTTTCCAGTATCTTTTTTATATGATTTCAACTAAGTCAGAGTCATATGTAACTCTCTTGGGAGAGCATGTATGGGTCATCTGATAAATAGACACCAAATTTGCTGCAAGAGAGGGAACATAGAGAACATTCTTGAACTCACCATGCTAGATTTTAACTAAACCTCTCCCGATAGATGGGATTTGGGAGTCATCTCCCATGTGAATTCTAGGTCCTCCTGATATAGTGAGAGTGGGGAAGGATTCCTTGGAGGAAACCATGTGGTTGGATGCTCCATAATCAATCAAGTTGAAGCTTTCAATTGAGTAAGGCCTACCTTTAAGGCATGCCATCTCTCATGATCTTCTATCGGTGGTCCAACATCATACTTCTTTTCTCCTTATGGAAGGGCAATTTTGCTCTATTCAAGGAGGGAAAAAAACTGGTTGATCTACTTCTTCATGCACTCTCTTTCAAGATGAAATCCTCTCAAACAATAAGGACACTTATCCTTTTCAAACTTTTTCTTTATCTTGGAGCCTGAAGCTCCTTCAGAAGACTTCTTATACTCTTTTGTATTTGAACCAGAGGCGTTATAATGCTTCCCCTTATGCTTCCCTTTAGCTTGCACATTGGTTGAGTCTGACATCATAAGATATTGTTTCTTGGAATTTTGGAGGACTCCCATTTGGACAAACTTATCTTGCTCCTATATTAAAGACTCGAAAAAGCCATCAAGGGAAGGAATCTTCCAATCGGGGATGAAATATATTCCGGAATGGAAGGTAGAGACAAAGCCAAAGTACTCAAAACCATGTTTGTTGAGCACATAGATCACAAGTTTCTCATCATTCCTCTCTATTTTGCATTACTTACATTGTAGTGCTAGAGACTTGAATTTTGTAAAAAACTCCTAGATAGTTTTGAAACTGTTGACCTGCAATGCTATTAGCTTGTTCTCCAAGATGTGCCCCCAAAACTCATCTTGTTTTCCAAACAAGATTTCGAGATTCTCCCAAGGTTCTTTAGGATTATTCAATCCTTCAAGATGAAAAAGGAGATCCCTAGATATGTGAGTGCAAATGAATCCAAATGCTTCATCCAACTGGTTCAAGAACTTATTTTTCTCAGTAGGATGATGAGATTCTATCTCTCTAACCATAGTCATCCTATACAAGCCAAGATTGCGTAAGGAGACCTGCATATCTACCCTCTAATCAACATAGTTGAAGGGTGTAAGTATCTGGGATAAGAGAGCTAAGGAATCCATCAATTTTCCTGCCAAACAGTGAATTCTTCAATCAAGCTACGTAGTACCTATAAGAAACATAGCAAAATCTAAAACAATTTGCAAACATGTCAAAATCAAGCCTTCCATCTCAACATGTACACTTTCTCAGGTTCCGTCATGCCTGCAGAGACTTATCTGAATGAATCCAAAGTTAGTAATGCATACTTTGCAATACTTATGTGGAAACCCAGCTGCTTATGGTGTAAAATGGAGATTGGACAGAGTTGTTGTATGCCTGAATAGGCTCTGATACCATGTTTAAATTATTGTGCCATTGATCTACAATTAATAAGTGAAATTGAATTGTATTATTGTGCAGTGGAATGGAATGAAAAATAAATACTGAACAAGACAAATTTCACAGAAAACTGATAAGTATTTCTCAATATAATTGCAATATTATCTTCATTAATACCAACAGTATACAACAGTGTTACACAAAGGAGAATTTGAATCATACGGATATGATTCGAATCTACCAACTCAATCTGACTGACTGGATAACTAAAAGTGTGTAAATCACTGTCGTAGGTCACTAATCTAAGTCTATCTGTCTAATTCAGTCTCTCAATTAGTTAAACTAGTTAAAATGATGAGGTAGGTGAGAAATGGAGCCTAATCCCATGCATCTATTTAATACTGGTGCTAATTGAACTGGAGGACATCTAACTGAATGTAACTGGAGCATAACTTAGCTTAACTACGTACCAACTACCAACAACTGAAGGAGGTTGGTGGTGGCACTTTGAGTGGCTCCTAAAATGTAGGGATTGGTATCAAAGGCACATAAACTGATGCATGAACATGTAGTCAGTTGCATTTAACCTCTATATGTGTTCCCCACACTCTAGTTGTTGGTACTGGTGGCACCAATATCCCTAGTTGACCCAATGGTACTAATGGACCCAATATCAAGTAATGACTCCTAAGTTAGGAAAATATAATTTAATAGACTAAGTATGGACAAGGGAGTATTATAAACCCTAACACTTTGAAAAGATAAAGAGAAGCTCCAATTCATTATATGTGTGTTTATGGGAGGGTAGGCCATAGGTTGGTCACTCACAAGAAATTTACTGGGGAGCACTCATTAAGGACTCGAGTATATTCTCTAGGAATCACGAGTCCCTCAACATGGTGGAAAAATTGAGTCAACATGGCCTAAATCATTTTACCATATCCCTACCTGAGGGAAATATCTAAAGGGCATGTGGGAAGCATGACACCTTGATACCCCCAATCGTGAAGAAAAATACGACAGTTAATAACATTAATCGTAAATGGGGGAAATAATAAAGTATTAAAAAAGAATTAGAAAATATTCTAGTGAATTAATATATGAAAAAGGAATCAATAATTGATTAATATCAATTATGAAATTCATTAATAGATATTGGAACAACTACATTCAGTTAAGTGAAAATAAAAACATAGTGTAAATAATTTTAAAGAGATAATTAAGGAAACTTAACTAAAGAAAATCTTAGTAAAAAATAAAAGAATAAGAAAATATAAGATAGCTTTAAAAAAATAAATTCGAAAAGTTATGCATGGATTTATTAAGGTTATTAAAAGGAAAAAAGGGCATGAATCTCTCATTGTTTCCTTCTGTAGTTTTGGAGAATATCTTGGGTTGTTGCTCCTATCAAAGGTGACTGTTGGAGGGTGTGGTTCACTTCAATATAAAAGGGGTTGGGAGCCTCGGAGCAACATTATATTATCAAATTTCATTGTTAACAATGTATCAGCATCCCCGCCTTAGTTTGAGCGTCCTTAGGTGTTCATGTATTTGTAACTTCGGAATGTATTCACTTGTATATCTTATGTATTGTACCTCAATGTTTATTCCAGGAAGTGTCTGTAATGTATTTGAGTCATGTCATGCCTCAATGTTCCTATTGGGAGATTCAATAATGTAAACAAGTCATGTAAAGTCATTGTGGCTAACCCTCCTATTGATCAAGGGTTAAAGACCCCACAGTTATGGGGCACTAGGGTTATTAGACTCTCCTAGAGATGTTGGCTCTAGTAAGTACTCATTAAGTGAGGCTGACATGTTAAAGTGGACATTAAGTGAACAAAATAATATAAATAGAAAGTGAGCCTCTCTATTTATCACACACACACTCACTCACTGGGGCGCATGAGTGAGAGAGAAGTTGTTGGGCTCAGAGAGAGAGACTATTGCTATCGGGAGATCATCTTACTATTTTGGGTTTTACTTTTGGTGCTGATTCTATCTCTTAGGAAGTTGCAGGGTTTTCTCCCTTATGGTTTCCCTAAGGAAAATCTTTGTGTCTATTGTCTCTTGTGTTTGATTGTTGTGTTTGTTATTCTTTCAGTTAAATATCCTAACATAATGCTAGCTTAAATGATAAAAATTTAACATGGTATCAGAGCTAACTTGAGAAGAATACATTGTGCATCTATAGAAGCTATGGCTTCTTTCCTTTTGGGTATATCTCGGCAATCCATTAGCAAAAGTATGCTACAATGACTCTCCATTGAAGGGCACATCTTTCTATCGAAGCAGAATTCGATTATGTGCATTTTCAATTTTTGGTGTGGGAAATTAGGGATTCTTACAGAAGAGGAATTTTTGAGTGATCCCAACATAGAATTATTCTCCTCATCAAAATTGAATTTTAGAGACCTAGATCGATATTTTTGGTTGGGTGAAACTATGGGAAAGTCAAACCCTAGTTTGACCCCGGGCTGGAAAAACCCTAAATACTAAAACTAATAAGTTTTGGTACATTCTCTATATCTCCAGATTACAGAAGTCTCAGGGGTCAAATATAAAATCTGGATGTACACTGTTGCCAAGATTTATCCTCATATTCTCTATATTATAGGAGATATGATTCCTCTAAGGCAGGGCTCCAGCCTCTCTCAGGATTCATCCCCAAACAAGACACCTAGGGAGAATTGATATATCATAGGACACGAAGGTCCAAATTCAATTTTGGAAGATGTTCTAGAAAGGGTACAAACTGTACTTTTTGTGGTCCAAGTTTTATACCAAGAATATGAAATAGTGACATGTGGAAGTCCGTACAAATTCACTATGTTGAGCAGTCCTAAAACATGTCACATTGGGAAAACGCTCATAAGTCCCAATTGGTGAAACCAATTCTGCTGAAACCTGTGGTGTTGGAACAGGGACAAGCGAGGCTGCCACAGTGCAAATTTTTAACCATATAGAAGTAGTAAGTTTATATATACCGCAAAAACAGTATCAGGAATTTCTGTAGAAGAAATTGGAAAACTAGGGCTTCCTGTTCCATGAGCTTCTCTCCATTGTTTTCAGAAAAGGAGTACATTGGACAGCTCACCTTGAAGAGGTATATATTTCTAGCCAATCATATCTTAAATATTTTAAGTTTTGAAAATTATGGTTTCTCTGACAAACCCTAGATTAGCCATCTCCGGAACCAGGACGGATACCTCAAATCGGTAAGATCTAATCTTTTGTTATTTTCATTTGAGGTTCTCATTTCAAAGTGATCTATCACATCAGCTTGATGATAATCTTGGTGAAGTTGACAAATTCCAAGCATGGAAGTATATTATCTCTCTAAAGAAAATTAATTGGACACCTACATAAGTAGAGAGGTTCTCGTTCCAGAGGGAGATGAGGCTAAAATCCTTACACTAGAAGAACTTGGTCAAGGCCAAGAAGATCATTGCTGATTCAATCGTGGATCACCTTATA
This sequence comes from Pseudotsuga menziesii, assembly GCA_001517045.1. Lineage (NCBI taxonomy): Eukaryota > Viridiplantae > Streptophyta > Pinopsida > Pinales > Pinaceae > Pseudotsuga > Pseudotsuga menziesii. The sequence goes on along the minus strand of LPNX010816293.1, from coordinate 6,757 downwards.
CCACAAGTTTCTTTCAGTTCCAGAAGGATATGAGGCTAAAATCCTTACACTAGAATAACTTGGTCAAGGCCAAGAATATCATTGCTGATTCAATCACGGATCACCTTATACCACAAGCGTCTTCACGGATCACTGAAAGAGATGTTTGCTTCCTTGACCAAGCTATTTGAAGGGAAGAACATAAATCAGAATATGACTTTGAGAAGACAGTTTAAGAATGTGAAGATCCAGAATGTGGAGACCATACAGTCATACTTTACAAGGGTCTCTCAAATCAAAGAACAACTTGTAGCAGTAGAAGAAGAAGTGGAGAATGCAGAAGTGGTTAAAGCCACCTTGAATGGCCTCCCAGGATCATGGGATTCATTCATGCAAGGAATGTGTGCCAAAAGGAAGTGATTACTTTTAGCAGACTCTCACAACAAGAAGAAGCTCGACTCATAATAAGAGAAGAGAAGATGGGAGCAACTGAAGATCAAGCTCTCACCATCCAAAGAAGATCCCTCAAGCGATGAGGAATACAAAGGACTCAACTCTTGAAGAAACTCTTATCCATCTTATCATTTGGATAAGAAATGATGAATGAAGAAGATAATGAAGCTGAAGGATCAAGAACGACTCCACCCATGAAACAAATAAAGATAAGTATTCAATTGTCATTTCATGATATTGTTTTTGTTATGCATTTGTTTATATTCAGTTGATGTATTATGCATGATAGAATGTTTACATTAATGACAGTATACTACTAATATGCATGATATGGGTAAGTAGCTCATGGTGCTATACAACTCTCCATTGCTACTTATCTATAATGAAACCTCTTTGCTGACATATTGGATTAGTGCACAATCTCAATATTGTCCTGGTAGAGATGGAAGGCATCTAGAAAGTTTTCGTGAGATATGGATGAATGTTGTATTGGCTAAAATAGTTGCATAATCATATATCTTGATGTAAAATAATTTTTCATTATATGTTTCTAACCATACAACTAATGCATTTGACTTGTAGGAAAGATCGCATAAAATCGCCTACAAGCAAAGAAGGATGACACTTGTTCCGAAGAACAAGTAACGATAGTTCAAGATGAAGAATAATATGACGAATGCAGAACCTTCCAGCCATGAAGAAGTAACCAAGAAGAAAGGGAAGACCAGTTCAAGAAAAATGATGTCTAGGATGCTGTATCGATACATGAAGGGAAGTTCGTAGTTCCATCATGCAGTAGATGGAAACATCATGGGATATGTTTGTGCCAGAAATTGTTTCCAAGGCTAAAGAAACAAGCCAACACAATCTCAAATAAAACTCAATAAAGTAAAGTAGGTTTTAGGTTTTCTGGAATGTTTGCTTGGTTGTGAATTTGGTAACAACAGGGAATACACTCATGAGTTAAACAAGAACTGAATCATAAACAAATAAGGACAAAGATGCATAACATAATCAACAAGTATCAATCAGCATATAGTCTTAAAGTCCATTCAAAACTGACAAGCATCACAAGTAAAGAAACCACGAACTAGCAATGAATATATCAGTCCAGTAGTTAAACAAACTCAAAATGAAGCTAAGATATATACTGAAAGGTAAAAAGTTTCATATATTTCATAGTTTGTCATCAAACGCATATAAGAGTTATGGAGCTTAACTCACAAATAAGTCTGACAGACCTCCTGAAGTTCTCCCAAAATCGAACCCCTCTTCTGTCTCTTTGTCCCTCTTTTATAATTACAAAGAAGTATTTCTATCTCTCCTTCATTAGGTCGAAATTGAAACTACCCAGCAGTTACATTAACTAACTTTCAACTAATTGACTAAAAATAGCAAATCGGATTCCTCGCAAATATGGCGAATTTCTGGAAAATAGGTGTCAAAGAAGCTTCCATATCTCTCAATTCGAGACACCTGTGTAACAACTGAGAGAGGTTTTTGTGAATGGGTCCATTATGAAAAAAAACCTCTCTTGGTTTTTAACAATTCATCTCCAATCGATCTGAAGCTTCCCCTCAATATGAACACTAAAACAGGAAAATATTAAATATTTAAAAACCCTGAACAATAGGCTGCAAAGATTAAATTGGATATTTCAAACCTTGAAATATGTTGCAAAACTGAGAGAGGTTTTTGTAGATAGATATATTATTAACCAAAACCTCTTTTTGTTTTCAAAAATTCCTCTCCATCAGCTCGTGGTATGCATTTGACTTCAATAACCCAAAACAGGAAAAATTGAGCAGAATTCTCAGTAATTTTTGCATTCCAAATAAATAGCACCAGCAAAAAGATTGGTTGCAGCCAAAGTGTTATAACTCCCAAAGATGGAAGCATCCCAATCCACTGCTTCATCCACTTCACCGGTTTTCCAATGGTTGAGTGATGCTTCTGTATGATTTTAAGACCATGTTAATGACGTAACAACTCTTTCTTCTTCAAGTTTTCAGAGCTTTGACAGTTGATCAACCTCATGCAAAATCCAAGTCCCCAAACACATCAAGGAGGATGATGTCCAAAGAACGTAGTAGAAACTTTACCAGACCAACCAAGTAATGTTCTTCCATACTAGTTAAAAGATGGATACTAATTTTCAGTATGTCCCAACAGGAATTAAATTCCAGTTAAAACCTACATGAGAACACTGCAGCAATAACAGGACATAAATCGCATATACTAGGAAGCTCATCGAGAATGATTTAGAATACATGAACTCAAGAACATGAACTGATATCCAAGAAGAATTAGTGTACCCAACTCCTGGTGCTTTGGCCAGATGATACAAGCATTCCAATTTTGACAATTCATTGCTTGCCCCACTCATTTTGCCAGCCATCTCTTGTAATGCAGAAACCTTTTCAGGATTATTTTTGGCAAGTGCTGCTCCAACAATAATTTAAACTCAATTTTGGTGCTATTTTAACTTCTTTTTCCACTTTGAATGTAGTTTAAGTGACAAACTATACTCATGATATGACTTGTGAATCCATTATTCCATATATTGACCTTTAGAACCCTTCAAGAACTTAAGGGAGGAAAAACAATAAAAAACATAAAGGCAAAAACTTGAAAATTTCACTAAATACCAAAATTTTCTAAAATAAGTGAAAGAATAAACTCAAGCAAATAAGCAAACTAGAATAAAAATGACAATCAAACATAAAATTTGAAGAAACAAATTCCTGACTTAACATCTGGCTCCAGCTGCGGGATGAAGTCCTCCCTGTGAGGCTTCAAGAACCTGTAGACCAGTGCCTTCTTTTCTACTACCTACTAGTCTGCAAAACATCCATTAGGCTATGGAGTCTTTATTCAATCCTTCACACACTGATATATACAATGAAAATCAAATCTCTTTCTTTGTGGAACCTTCTATTTACTGAATCAAATTGTAATCCCATTTCCAATGTAACCAGGAAAGAATTTCATCAACCCACCAAAACTTGTTTCCAACTCCAAATATATATATAATCAGAAATATTGGAAAACATGAAGAGCAAATATTTAACAACTTATACCCACTTTCATCAAATGGTGTCTTTGAAATAACAGATTTATAACCTGGTATTGACTCTAAATAATCTGCTACTGGATCATAAAAACTTCCATGAGTTACCTCTTCCTGTTCTATGAAAAAGACAAGCTGTCCAAAAGAATATTTTGTTCCATGAATATCAATCAGGCATTGGCGATAAAAGACATCAGAATAAGCCTGAATTTGCTCCGGATTTTTTTGGATAGTATCATTAATAATGTTAATAAGATGAACCTGTTCCCCACTGTCTTCAAATGAATGACTATCATGCATTGGATTTTGCTGTTCAAGGATAATAGACTGAATGCATTCTTGAATCTGCTGATCAGATTGTGACATATCACACACCTCACAGATTTCTGGGTCTTTCTTTTCAATTTTATCATCATATTTATTAAAAATTAGAGCATCTTCATAATGATTTTGAACAACAGATTTATCATAACTATGAATATGAGTAACTTCTGAAGAAATATGAACATCCTAGCCTTCATTGAATTTAGTATCAAAACCAAAAGGAATAGAATCTAACTCATCACAAAATTCTTGTCTTGGAACCCTAATCTCTTCATCATAGCAAGGAGTATTCTGAGAAATTTCGAGTGATGATGCTAAAGGTTCATCTTTTCCTTCAATACAAAGCTGATCTTTAACACAACAATGATTTTCAAAAGCTTGTTGAACTAGAGATTGATCTTCAAAAGGGTTAGAATTCAAACGGTTATTAAGGCTGTTGAAATCATTATGAGAATGTTCCAAACTATCTCTACTGATCTCATCACTTGAATAATCCTTAAACTGACCTAAAACAACAACTTGATTATCATAATGATCATGGCATTCTTTCTTGACAGTAGTATCTAAAAATGTTACCTTTTCATCTTCAACAAATTCTGAAACTTCAACTTCTTCATGACATGTTTTGAACCCTTGATTGTACTCATCATCATGATTTTTTAAATAAGAAATTGTATGATAAACATCAGCCTGCTCACAACAATTTTTTAAAAAGAGCTCAGCTGAGAACAGATACTTACAATGTTTCTGAAAGCATGTGTGGAATTCTTTCAGTGAGGAAATGCTAGTAGCGGGAAGAGAAAAATACAAATCTCGTGCATCTTGTTCAAGTGAATACATGAACATCTTCATGAGCACATATTCATGCTGGATATTTAACTGGACCATACATTGATGAAATTTGATGAGGTGATCTAAAGGATTATCCTCTTTGATTTCTCTAAACCGTGGAAGACAATCTCCCCAAACATCCATAATAGGTACTGGATTTGGAAAACCTGGAATATCAGAAAAATTGAAAGGTGCAAATCTTCGAGCCAGAATAGCTTCCATGGACATCGGCCTCTGCATCTTGAAATAGTGGAGTCGCCAATCAATTTTTCAAGACAGATTTTGTTTCTTCTTCTCAGAAAAAGAAAGGGGTGACAGTGGTTCAAATTAATCAAGGCCGTATAAAGCTAGGGATGACTGAAACCTTCTAATTCTTTTAGCAGCCACTATATCAAACTTGATGAAAAATAGCCTTAAAAATGTGCTGGTTTAAGTTCACCTCTTAAAACCAGTACAATTGATAAGTATCCCAGGGAAAATATGTCTTCAACTTCGTCCCCGACAATGATGCCAAAGATGTTTGTGCCAGAAATTGTTTCCAAGGCTAAAGAAACAAGCCAACACAATCTCAAATAAAACTCAATAAAGTAAAGTAGGTTTTAGGTTTTCTGGAATGTTTGCTTAGTTGTGAATTTGGTAACAACAGGGAATACACTCATGAGTTAAACAAGAACTGAGTCATAAACAAATAAGGACAAAGATGCATAACATAATCAACAAGTATCAATTAGCATATAGTCTTAAAGTCCATTCAAAACTGACAAGCATCACAAGTAAAGAAACCATGAACTAGCAATGAATATATCAGTCCAGTAGTTAAACAAACTCAAAATGAAGCTAAGATATATACTGAAAGGTAAAAAGTGTCATATATTTCATAGTTTGTCATCAAATGCATATAAGAGTTATGAAGCTTAACTCACAAATAAGTCTGACAGACCTCCTAAAGTTCTCCCAAAATCAAACCCATCTTCTGTCCCTTTGTCCCTCTTTTATAATTACAAAGAAGTAGTTCTATCTCTCCTTCATTAGGTCGAAATTGAAACTACCCAGCAGTTACATTAACTAACTTTCAACTAATTGACTAAAAATAGCAAATCGGATTCCTGGCAAATATGGCGAATTTCTGGAAAATAGGTGTCAAATAAGATTCCATATCTCTCAATTCGTGACACATGTGTAAACACTGAGAGAGGTTTTTGTGAATGGGTCTGTTATGGACAAAAACCTCTCTTGGTTTTTAAAAATTCATCTCCAATTGACCAGAATCTTCCCCGCAAGATGAACACTAAAACAGGAAAAATATTAAATAACACATATTTCATTAAATTTGGAAATATTCTATTACAGGGACTTCATCCAAATTGAGTTTGTTTTGTAAATCTCTAAATACATATTCTATTAAATCTAAAAAAATCAACTCAAATAACTATTCCATTAAATTTGGAAGAATTAATCCAATGAACTATTTTATCAATTAATATTTTTTATTTATTTCAAGTAAAACTTTAGTATTCAACCATTCAAAAGAAAATATTACATCTCAATAGAACTAGAGGAAATATTACATCTCAATTAGAACTAGATGGGTTAGATCTAGAATTTAAAACTTCCTCTAGATTGGGTTCTTTCAAAATGAGGAAAGTCATAGCCTTTGAATCCTTACATAACTTCTATTAATATTATTTATAGTTTGTATTAAATTTTAAGTTGATTAAATTATTTTATGACATAATACCAACAGTGTATTTGTTACTACAACAATTATAAACATTGTCATAGTAATTATTTTTGTCTTTGTTGAGTATGTTGTTTTATTTTTGGAAGTTGGCACCGCTTATAATCAAAACAAGAAAATATTTTATGACTTTAAAGTCTAAGTTTTACCCTTGTAATAATTAAAGTAAATTATGAATTAAAATAGCAATATAGCTTATTATTATTGTTATTGGTAGTGGTAGCGTATTAAAAATTGAGTTGATAAATGTTTACTTCATGAATAATCGATTAACATGAGAAATTTCTTACCTATAAATTTATTTAATGATATTGATGTTAGTAAAGCCTCCCTTATTTATTAATAGTAATTATTTTAACAGT
>LPNX010816235.1:0-11811 GCA_001517045.1 Pseudotsuga menziesii | reverse complement strand
ATTATTTATGTTTTATTTTTCATTTAAAAAACGCTCAAAAAAGTACTGTGCATGTATAAATGCAATGCTTGGGTAGACTTGACACTTATAAACTGTATAAAGGACACAAACAGAAACTAAAAGGCAGACAGACCCTAAAAACCAGCAAAAGAAGCAGGCCAGGACCTCAATTTGGGTGCAAACAATGACCTAACAATCACTGCAGACTTTCAAACAGGCAAGTACAGACCAAAAACTGATAGACAGTAGACTGGACAAACAGAGTCTAAGACCCTGATCACTGATCTAGACTCAAGCACTCAACCAATAACCCAAACAGGCCATAAAGTTTCAAAATGCAGACAGTAAATAACACAAGTAAAAGGAACCCAAGGGCTTCGAAAACCACTCAAACGTGATCACCTGAAACATTCAGACAACTATGCAACACCCTTAAAGAAAGCCTCTACAGAAGACAGGACTCATACCATGCCAAAGAACAAGCAAACTTTAACACAAAAATCACAGTCTTCAGGGATATGCGCGACTGTGTAGTAGAGCAGGTCGCGTATGATGCGCGACTGTCTATAAGGAAAACCCGCGCATGCAACTTAATATGCGCGACTGTCTATAAAAGCAACCCGCGCATAAGTGTAAAATTATCTCACAAACAGAGAAAAACTAAGACTTTCAAATGCTGTAAGTAAGTAAGAAGGCAGGACAAAAGATCACAGACAAGCCTTCGAGCAATTACTGGCCAGGAAAACAGAAAAAGACCTAAAGCAGACTTGGCCTCCCCAGCGGAGTCGCCAATTCTGTTGTAATGGATAATTCACCTAATAACCTAGGTCTGGGGGTTACCAACATACTATGACCTTGCAGACAATTTGATTATAAAAGCACAAATAGGAAATAGGGAAGTAGCAGGAACTTACTTGTGATAAACGAAGGTTGATCCAAGCTAACTCCTTCCTCTTTGCTCTACTCCTACAATCTCCAGGATAATTCCTCCTTCAACCTGTTAACAAAGGTTCTTCCAATATACAGTATGATTCATATATAAAGATGCAGGTTACGCAAATCACATATTATAATGAAATATAAATATTTACCAAGCCACAACACATGAAACAAAATATGGAAGAAGTAATCTGCTTTATTAACAATAAAAGAGGGAGTTTAGGTTACAACCCAATGTCTGAACAAGGGACTCCTCTGTCACCAAAGGACTCTGAGTTTCTCTGCTCCAAAGGTTCTGTAGAAAATCCACCAGCATAACTTTGCTCTCCAAGTATGAATATCAAACCCCTCCCCAAGGCCTCTATTTATCTGAAGGAAATGGGGCAGTTCTCGAAGGTTAGGGAGGTTGCAGCAGTTAATGGGATTAAGGTAAATGAAACAACTAATCTCCCATTAACGCGTGCTTTTAAAAACTAATTTTGAGGGAGATATGCGCGGGTCTGTAGTAAGGCAACCCGCGCATCATGCGCGACTCTGTAGAAGGGCAACCCGTGCATAGATGTATGTGCGACCTGCTGAACATAACACTCGCGCATATGCGCGACATGCCAATAGGGATAGTCGCGCATGCACTCAAAATCTCAAAATAGCAAAGTAACCAGCTGAGCATATAGGTAATGTATTTCATCATCAACCAAGGTATAATGAAACTAGGCAAACCTCAATCCATAAGTGTCCTTTTGTGTGCCGACCTGAGGGATGTCAGCACTCGGACGGAGAGGTGCCAATCAGCTGTATAACAAACACTCACATCTGACATGGAGGGAACCAAATCCTCTCACCATGACAGAATGGCTTAGCCCTTACATCTGACCATGGAAGGAACCAATCCTCTCACCATGTCAGAATGGCTATGGGACTCATCACTTTCCCTTGGAGGAAACCTTGATCTGGAGAACACCAAGCTTCTCCCTGAAGTATTTGAACTTCACGCTGGCCAATGGCTTCATCAACACATCAGCTATCTGTTCCTCCGTCGCAACATACTGGAGCTTCACTGCTCCTCTCTGCACCATATCCATGATATAGTGATATTTGATCTCAATGTGCTTCGACTTGTCATGGGACACTGGATTCTATGACAACTTCATGCAACTCTAGTTATCACAATGTATACAAGTAGCATCCATATGGAGATCAAATAAATCAGATAGTAGCTTTCATAGCCATACTGTCTCACAACTAGCTGAACAAGCTATGACATACTCTACTTCAGTTGTACTCAGTGCCACACATGATTTCTTCCTACTAAACCAAGAGATCACACCTGATCCCATACTGAAGCAACACCCTGAAGTGATCTTCCTATCAACGGGACTGCCTGCCCAATCTGAATCAACATAAACCTCTAGGTTAATCTTCTGATTCGCATCGTACTTGAGCCCATAATCAACTGTACCCCTTAGGTACCTCAGAATATGCTTTGCAGCAATCAAGTGAACATTTCTCGGATCTGTCAAGAACTGGCTCAAGGTGTTCACAGCAAAGCAAATGTCTGGTCTCATGTTCATTAGGTACATCAAGGACCCAATCATTTGACGATACATTGTAGCATCAACCGACTTTGATGAAGCATCATTCAATAGCTTCAGGTTCGCTGCCATAGGTGTGGCCATGATCTTGCAGTCCATCATCCCAAACCTCTTCAGGATATCTACTGCATACTTCCCTTATCTAAGGAAGATTCCATCTACACTCTGCCACACCTCCATACCTAGAAAGTAATGCATCATACCCAAGTCCTTCATTTCGAACTCGGCAGCAAGCTTTCTCTTCATATCAGCAATCAACCCATCCCTACTTGTCACAAACAGATCATCTACATATAGTAGGAGCATCACTAGGTTGTCATCTTCAACCTTGTAGTAAAGGTTGGAATCTGCTTTACTCTTGGTAAAGCCCAAACTGGATAGAAAGCTATCAATTATGCTGTACCTTGTCCTGGGTGCCTATTTCAAACCGTACAGGGCTTTCTTCAACTGCACACATGAGACTCCCTGTCATGTGTCTCAAAATCGAGTGGTTGTTCTACATACACTTCCTCTTCCACTACACCATTCAATAAGGCAGTCTTAACATCCATCTGGTGTATCTTCCATTTCATAACTGCGGCCAGAGCAAGTACTAATCTGATGGAAGTGTATCTGGCTACAGGTGCAAAGGTTTCTTTATAATCTATTCCTTCTTTCTGAGAGAAACCCTGAACCAAAAATCTTGCCTTATACTTCTCGATGCTACTGTTTGCAGCATGCTTGATCTTGTATATCCATTTGGAAGTTACAACTGACTTCCCTTTTGGTCTTGGGACAACATCCCAAACATCATTCTTCATGATCGACTGATACTCTTCGATCATAGCATCCTTCCATTCTTTCCATAATGTTGCTTCTTCATAACTGGAAGGTTCTTTATCAATGAAGTCACATAGTAAGGCTACATACCCGGAATAGGATCTGGTCCTCTTTCTTTCTCTATGGTTCTCTTCTGGAGCCCCATATCTTTCCGCACCTTGGATAAGTTCTCGTACCCAAGTAGGTTTCCTCTTATGAGGATTCTTCTCCAGGGGTGGATCTACAGGTCTTTGTGGTTCTTCAAATTCTCGATCTTCTTCTTGAGCTTCTTTATTCATGGTTGTATCATGAATTCTGGGTGCTTCTGCTTCTTCAGGTTCTTCAGCAGGTCTCTTTTTGGATTTGTTGTAAGCTATGTCTTCATCAAATGTCACATCCCTACTGATGTCAATCTTCTTGTATCCTGGGAAATATATTCTGTAAGCCTTCGATCTTTTCGAGTATCCCACAAATATACCCTTCTTTCCCGAAGGATCTAATTTTGTTCTCTTCTCTTTTGGAATGTGTATGTACACAGGACAACCGAATATTCTGAGATGGATGACTTCTAGTTTCTTGCCGGAGAATACTTCTTCAGGAGTCTTGTTCTTGAGTACTCTATGTGGAGTACGGTTCTGTACATACACCACTGTTCTGGCAGCTTCCACCCAAAGATGCATAGGAATATCTTGATCATGAAGCATTGCTCTTATGGCTTCCATGATATTAATGTTCTTCCGTTCCGCAATCCCATTATGTTGTGGATTATAAGGAGTGGACAACTCCCTCTTAATCCCTGATTCTTTGCATAGCTCCTTGAATTCATTCGAAGTAAATTCTCCGCCATTATCTAATCGTATGGTCTTGATCTTATTTTCAATATGGTTCTCGATCAAGGCTTTGAATTCCTTGAATTTGCTGAATACTTCGTCTTTGTTATTCATGAAGTAAACCCATGTCTTCCTAGAAAAGTCATCAATAAAAGAAACATAATATGCATACCAGCTTAGTGAGTTTGATGACATAGGACCGCATACATCGGAGTGGATGATTTCCAAGATTCCTTTTTCTTTACTTTCACTACTTGGAAATGTCTTCTTTGTATTCTTTCCTTTCGCACATCCTTTGTAGACCCCATCATGTTTTGCTTGGATTTCTGGAAGACCTTTGACAACTTTGCTTGCAATAGGTAGTTCTCTGTAATGCACATGTGAAATCCTTCTATGCCAAATTTCACTTGGCTCTACTGTGTCATGGACCAAGGCTTGTTTTGGATGGCCCTTTAATTTGTACAATCCTCCTTCTTGTTCTCCAATCACTACTACATCATCGATCGTCTTTCCTTTTGGCCACATGATGAATTGACCGTCTATGAATGCAACCCGCATTCCTTTTGCATCTAATGCTGATATGGATAGAAGGTTCTTGTTGAGTCCCGGCACAAACAATACTTCTTTCATTGTTAGAGATTTTCCAGAGTCTAACTTATATGAAGATTTCCCACTACCTTTTATTGGATATTGGTAGTTATCTCCTAGCTTTACCTTGTGAGGTGATTCATGTTCTGACAGTCTCACAAAGGATTCCTTGAATCTAGTCATATGTTTGGAAGCCCCACTGTCTATAAGCCAATCATCACTTCCATGAGTAATGTTACCTGTGAGAGTGGATATCAGAACATATTCATCCTCGCTTGAAGAATCTTCACTTTCATATCTGGATCTCTTCTTGGATGGTTCATCATCCTCTGCAGCATGAGCATGATGTCTTCTTTTGTTGCTCTTATTTGTTGGCTTTGGTTTCTTAGGACAATTACTTGCATAATGTCTTGCTTCATCGCATGTATAACATATGATCCTAGATAAATCTCTTCTAGTGTTATCTTTGTGAAAGTGCTTACCTTTGAAGTGTTGAGATCTTCTTTTGGTTGACATGGAGTGAGATTTGGAGTGTACCATGAGAGCTTGATATTCACTTCTCATATTCTCTTCTTGGGCTGCTATTCGAGCTTATTCTTGAGAGCACTCTTCCCATAGTCTGCTGAACTTGACTAACTTCTTTCTAGCATAGATTCCTTGGATGAAAGAATCCCATGACCTAGGAAGGCCATTCAATGTAGTCTTTGCAATCTCTGCATTTTCCACTTCTTCATCAACTGCTTCTAGTTGCTCTTTGATCTGAGAAACTCTTGTGAAGTAAGACTGGATTGTTTTTTGCATTCTGAATATTCACATTCTTCAGTTGGTTTCTCAAGGTTATCTTCCGGTTTATGTTCTTCCCTTCAAACAATTTGGTTAGGGCATCAAACATAGCTTTAGGTGTCTTGAGAGAGGACACTTGTGGGATAAGGTGATCCTTAATAGAATCAACAGTGATCCTCTTTTCCATAACCATCTTCTTCTTATGTAAGGCCTTTTCCTCATCTCCCTCTGGAACTGGAACCTCCTCATGGATGTAGGAGTCTAACTCATTTTCTTCCAGGACTAGGGAGATCCTATACTTCCAGGCTCGAAAGTTATCAGTTCCCTCAAGCTTTTCATCAAGCTTGGTATGATGAGACATCTTAACTGAGAACCTCAAATGGAAATACAAAAGATTTTAGATCTTACCAGATTCAAGATGTCGGATCTGAAACTTGAGCTGAAATCCTGTAGAGCTGGTTCAGGAGAAAATTAGGGTTTTGCTTTTCTGGAGTTCTGTCCAACCAAATGCCTTGAAATTTGTCCCTAACTTTGATTTTGGGGAGGAGATCAATCCAGGCCTGGGCTCACTGAAAAATTCTTCTTCTATGAAAAGCCCTAATTTTCAACAGCAGTGAGGTCCAAAATTGAAAAACCTCAGAATTGGATTCTGCTTCGACAGAAAGATGCGCCCTAAGGAGGAGAGTTATTCCACCTTACTTTTGCTGAAAATCTGTGGAGGAAAATCCACAAACTAGGAAGCCCTAGTTCTCGTAGCTGCACAATGTCTTCTTCTCAGGTTAGCTCTGATACCATGTTAGTTTTCAACATTTAGCTAGCATTATGTTAGGATCTTTACTGAGAGAACAACAAGTACAACAATCAAACACAAGAGACAATGAACATAGTGTTTTTCATTGGGGAAACCATAAATGGAGAAAACCCCGCAACTTCCTCAGAGATAGAATCAACACAAGATGTAAAACCCCAAAACAATAAGATGCACTCTTGACAGCAGTAATCTTCTTCTTGTCTAGCCCCAGTGTCTTCTCCTTCCTCAACTATGTGCTACACTTGAGTGTGTGAGTGATGTGTGCTAAATAGAGACCCCACTTCTCTATTTATACTAATCTTGACATGACTAAAACCCTACTAGGTCCGACCTCTACTAGGAGAGTCTAATAACCCTAGTGCCCCGAAACTGAGGGGACTTTAACCCTTACACAATCAGAGGGTTACCCACTATGACTTGATATGACTTGTTTACATTATTGATTCTCTCGATTGGGAACATCGGGGCATGACAACATGACTCAATTACATAATGGATACATCCCGGAATAAACATCGAGTTACAATACATAAGATACATAGATGAATACATTTCGAAGTTACAAATACATCAACAAAAGGAACCATCATGAGGGCACTATAGGTGGTTTAGTAGATTTGTTTTGTACCATTAATGAGAAAATTAACCAAATCCTCAAGAGGGTGCACCCAGTCTCCTTAAAACATGGAAATGTAATAACTACCCCATAAATGTAGCATAGAGGGGCACATTGACTCCACTGAATAAGGAAATGAGTGGGACAGTGGACAAACAAGGTTTTATGGCATAACCACTAGTCTAAGTGGGTCAAATGTGGACAAACTAGGATGAAAGACACTAGACTAGGAACTAGAACAATTTTCACATGGAACAACTTACAATAAACACTTGGAACCTTATGCAAGATTATTAACCAAGGTCTATATGGGAAATATGTTCCAACAATTGTACATCCCTTTTCAGAGAATTTTGTGATGTTTTTGCATGGAGCTACAAAGAGATTTCAACAATTGATCCTTTAGTCATTGTTCAAGAAATTAGAACATACCCTTACTCCAAGCCTGTCTAGCAAAACATTCCTCAAATACATCCGTGGAAAGATACAAGTAGTAAGGATGAAGTTGAAAAACCTATTAGATATGGGTTCATTTATCCTATACTATTGAAAAAATGGGTTTCCAATATTTTTTTTTGTTACCAATAAGTAGGGTACAATTAGGGTTTGCATAGATTTCAGATATATTAATCAAGATTGTACGAAGGACAATTACCATACTTCGTATATCGATCAAATTTTCGACAACTATGGTGGAAGTGTCATATTTTCATTGATGGGTGGTTTTTCTGCCCATAACTACATAGAGATACTCCCTTCTGATCAACACAAAACTAATTTGATCTACACATGGGGAATCTTTTGTTATCACAACTTAACTTTTGGTTTGAAAAACGTTGGTGCTACATTTTAATGTGCCATGTATTATGCTTTCCATGACATCAAACATCTAGTTGAACCCTATCTCGATGATTTACTTACCCATTCGCAACATCGGGAACACCATGTTGACCATTTAAGAGCAATTTTTCTTTGATATCGCCACTATAACATCTATTTGAATCTACGTAAATGTGTTTTTTTTTTGAGACTGGACGAATTCTTGGGTTCATTGTTTCGAAGGATGGAATAGACTTCATTTATCCTTTGAAAATAGAGGCAATTTTGGCCCTATCACCACCAACCAACATTACCTAACTTAAAGTTTACAAGGGAAGGAAAACTTCTTGCGCCATCTTGTATGCAATTATGCTGAGAAGACACACGGTTTTATGCAGTTACTTAAGAAAGATGTACCTTTTGTTTGGGATGACCTTGCACAACATGCTTTTGATAATCTCAAACATGCCATTATGCACGCACCTATGTTGCAACCTCCTGACTATACTAAGGATTATTCCTTATGTGTGGTTGCATGCCTTACTACCATCGGCATGGTACTAGTACAAACAAACAACAATGGCTAATAACATGTGATATATTACCCGAGTAAGAGTCTTCTTGATTTTGAAAGCCGTTATTCACATGTTGAGAAGTTAACTCTGGCTACGGTCATCGCAGTCTCAAAATTTCACCATTACATTTTTCTCCGCACCGAAACCATTTACACAGATTCTAACCCTATGTATTACATTTTGACTCTTCAAGTATTAGGGGGAAAGTATTCTTGCTTGATGGTTATCCTCTAGGAGTTTGAACTAGGATATGCTAAATCTAGTTCAAAAACGTCTTTAGTGTTTGCTGAGCTAATGCGTGATCTTCCTCACTGAGGTTTTGCATCCCATTGATTCATTTCCCTATGAATATTTGTTCTTATTAGTATGTATGAACCTTGGTACGGAGATATGATTTTACATCTCCAAACACAACATTTTCATACTAGTCTGACTCGTGACGAGTGTCAGCGTATCCATAACCATGCCATATACTATATTATCGTCAATGATACATTGTATCATCATGGCATTGATTCTATCCTACGACATTGTTTAACTCATGATGAAGCTAAAAGTGTGTTGAATAAATCCCTCTATGTAGCCTATGGTGGTCATCTTTATGGGATTGCTACAACTCAAAAAATCCTACGCACTAGGTACTTTTGGCCTTCTATATTCAAAGATTGTTTCGAAGCCATTAAGAAATTCCCACCTTGTGATCTTTTTCAATCTAAAAAGTGAACCAATCCTACTCCACTCCATCCCATCATTGTTATTGGTCCCTTTGTGTTGGGGAAAAACACTATACAAATTATAACATATATCCAACGATTTAATTGTCAACTCGGAGAGAGCGTAAACTTGTGAGGAACAGACAAAATATATGCAGGGGCATAGTATTGCTAACTTAATCTAGGTGACAGAAATTAACATGCGACTAAAAATGAATTAAGTTTTCAAAAACAGGAAATGACATGAAAAGAAATATAATCTAGAAAAGAAGGAAATTGCGTGAAATAAATCTAATCTAAGTAAGCATAAGATTGCAGAAAATAAACTGATATAAAGCAATCAATATTAACTTGTGAGCTCACATAAAATCAACACAACTAATTCATAATCAAGACATCAATGAAAATCTATGTTAACAATTCATAAGAAAGAAATTACTGAAAACCTATATTAACGTGGGAGGGTAACAAGATTTGCATCAAAGCATCATCTCCATTACATAAGAATCAAAATCCACTCTATGACTAACTCTATAAACTATTCTCTACTTCCAAACCACTAGAGAGGCCTCTAACAAAATGAGGAGAGAGCACTCCTATTTATACATGAATTCAAGATAACTAATCATAATTATAAATCCACTATTCTATCAACTTATCCCTCAAAATCCTCCAACAAATATTGGATGAGATATTCTCTCCACATTTCCATGATCTTCTCCTTGAAAGTATCCCACATCTTGAAGATGAAATTCGAATTTGAGGCTAGGTGGTGACTTTTGAGCTTGTAAAAGTTTTCAAATACACCTGTAAGCATCACCAAACTCATATAACTTTAAAGTATAATGAAAATATGTTATTTTTCTCAATAATTGACCACAAATTCACTCAAAATACTAAAAAATAAATGATTTGGAAAATAACAAGGTAACCCATATTTATTCATGAAAATGGTGGATATTAATGGTTTTATGGAAGGATAAGATAGGAATAAGGTGACAAATGGTATATGAAAGGTGAATAAAATGTGGTCTTTTTGAGGCTCAACATTCCCCCCAACATGACTGGTTGCATGTCCTCATGCAACTATGCATTGATTCTCTTTAAAAATTTTGGCTTTGTAGTTGGGCTTTACATGATGATGATATATAACAGTAAATCATTCTAGGATTTGAAATGCATGAGTGGGATCAATTTTCCTTATGGTTGGTTATTGTGTGACAACCATAATTATAACAAATGTTGGTTCTTCTGTTAACAACATTTGCTCATTTTACTTGTATTTTTGCTACAATACATAAGATTTTAAAAGTATACATGCATTAGAAATGATGAACCATAAATGTATATTAGACATCATTTTCTTCATATTATGAATCATGTCAATATATATAGCATAGTTTGGGAAATACATGTTGATTAAGGGTAAATGAGATGATGAATATGTAAAATGGTAATGAATAGTTTCCTCCCCAACTTAAGATGTATCAGGTTTATGAAAAGCAGAAAGGAAATGTAACATGGCGAGGGAATTTTCCAAATTCATTCATTTTCTAGAATTTAAGGAATTACATGGTTAAATATTAGAAAACAACATACCTCCACTTACCCAAAATTTTGATGAACTATGCAATAGGAAAGTGGCTGATACTGCTGGATCATAGAGTGTGAAGTGAAGAAATCTGAACTGTTGCTTGGTTGAATGAAGTAAAAGATGAAAGTTGAAAGTAGAACTGTCGTACTCTCATATGGCTGAAGTGTTCCACTGTAAAACTACTGATGGAGTCATGCTAAGTATATAGTCTTCACCCGCTACAAAATCCACTGGTACAATTCTTACCATGCAAATAAATGTGTCGCTGTTGAACATGGAAAGAAGTCATTGGATTATCGACCATTGATTAATGTTGTTAACCCATGTGAGGCAATATCACCATTGATGTCAATGAGTGCCAAGGTACCTAAGTACATATTTCAAAGTGCAAATAGATGAGTTTATGTTGAGCCACTTGCAAGATCTAACGATCAAGGGACATTGATGTATTCCCATGATTGTCAGTGAGAGAACTTGCCATTAAGGAATGCAAGCCTCAAGGTACTAACAATGAACTCTAATCTCTATCCCAGATAAGGTGCTGAGGTCGATGGGAAAATACTTGTTGAAAGGTGGGCCTTAAGGAATTCCACATCAGTCAACATGATTTATACATAATGAGTGGTAGGACTATAGATAAAACATCTCATGGTCAAACAATTTTTATGGCAGGGATAAAAAAGCAATGCAGTCATGGAAAGGAAGTTGGATGGTTTTATTCAGAAGGCAAAAGATAAACTGAAAATGAGGAAAATGTGCACGACTTAGAAATGTGGACATGCGGGAAGTTATGATGTATAAGACATAAAAAGTAGACTCTAATATGGAGGATGAACAAGCTTGAAAGAAAAAAAGGTAAGTAATCATGACATGGCGTAATTGGTTTCTGAAAGACTTCTTTGTGGTAGCAAATGTCATGACATACATAGTGGAAACTCAACTTCTTCAAGCTTTCAATGGAACATTTTTCTGAAAATCTTCTGCATTCTAGAAATTATTTTTGCATGCCATTCGTCTGTCTTTAAACTTGAAAAATGTTAGTATTTTCCTACAACATGTTAGGGTACACAGGGTACTCCCAAAGGACCGAACACCAAGAATAGCCGCTTCACACAAACAGATCACAGATCAATACACCAATGTTTGTCACGTG
>LPNX010816220.1:1031-21932 GCA_001517045.1 Pseudotsuga menziesii | reverse complement strand
CCACGACAATGATGATGATGATGATGAACATTGATGATGATGATGATGATGATATTGAGCATGATGACTATGATGATGATGATGATGATGATGATGATGATGGCCATGATGACTATGATGATGATGATGACCACGATGATGATGACCACGATGATGATGACCATGATGATGATGATAATGATGAACAATGATGATGATGATGATGATGATGATGAACATTGATGATGATGATGATGATGATGATGATGATGATGAGCATGATGACTATGATGATGATGATGATGATGACGACGACTATGATGATGATGATGACCACGATGATGATGACCATGATCAACATGATGATGATAATGATGAACAATGATGATGTTGAGCATGATGACAATGACCACGACAATGATGATGATGATGATGATGATAAACATTGATGATGATGATGATGATGATGATGATGATGATATTGAGCATGATGGCTATGATGATGATGATGACCACGATGATAATGAAGAATGATGATGATGACGATGATGATGATGATAATGACTTGAATGATGATGATGACCACGATGATGATGACCATGATCAACAATGATGATGATGATGATGATGTTGAGTATGATGACTATGATGATGATGATGATGACCATGATGATAATGAGGAATGATGATGATGATGATGACCACGATGATGATGACCATGATGATGATGATGATGATGATGATGATGATGATGAATATGATGATGATGATGACCACGATGATGATGACCATGATGATGATGATAATGATGAACAATGATGATGATGGTGATGATGATGATGTTGAGCATGATGACTATGATGATGATGATGATGATGATGATGATGATGATGATGATGATGATGATGATGATGATGATGATGATGATGATGATGATGATGATGATGATGATGATGATGATGATGATGAACATTGATGATGATGATGATGATGATGTTGAGCATGATGACTATGATGATGATGATGATGACCACGATGATAATGAAGAATGATGATGGTGATGATGATGACCACGATGATGATGATGATAATCAACAATGATGATGATGATGATGATGATGATAATGACTTGAATGATGATGATGACCACGATGATGATGACCATGATCAACAATGATGATGATGATGATGATGATGATGATGTTGAGTATGATGACTATGATGATGATGATGATGATGATGACCATGATGATGATGACCATGATAATGATGAATAATGATGATGATGATGAAGATGATGATGTTGAGCATGATGACTATGATGATGATGATGATGATGATGATGATGATGATGATGATGATGACTTGAATGATGATGATGACCACGATGATGATGATCATGATCAACAACGATGATGATGACCATGATGATGTTGAGTATGATGACTATGATGACTATGATGATGATGATGACCACGATGATGATGATGACCATGATGATGATGACCATGATGATGATGATAATGATGAACAATGATGATGATGATGATGATGACATGATGTTGAGCATGATGACAATGACCACGACAATGATGATGATGATGATGATGACATGATGTTGAGCATGATGACAATGACCACGACAATGATGATGATGATGATGATGATGATGAACATTGATGATGATGATGATGAGCATGATGACTATTATGATGATGATGATGATGATGACCACGATGATAATGAAGAATGATGATGATGATGCTGATGACCACGATGATGATGATGATGATGAACAATGATGATGATGATGATGATGATGATGATTACTTGAATGATGATGATGACCACGCTGATGATGACCATGATGATGATGACCATGATGAACAATGATGATGATGATGATGATGATGTTGAGCATGATGACTATGATGATAATGATGATGATGATGATGATGATAATGAAGAATGATGATGATGATGATGATGACGACTACGATGATGATGACCATGATAATGATGATAATGATGAACAATGATGATGATGGTGATGATGATGATGACGATGATGATGATGATGATGACCATGATGATGAGGATGATGAACAATGATGATGATGATGATGATGATGTTGAGCATGATGACTATGATGATGACGACCACGATGATGATGATGATGACCATGAGCATGATGATGATAGAGTGAGGGGGGTATTAGAGAGAGAGACTTGGTTACTAGAGACGTAAGGGGTGGTGGGTTAATCTAATGGACCACATACATTAGGGGGGGTTAACTATTTAAAACATTTATTTATTCTACATTGTATTCATTGGTTTAGCCGTGCACCAAACACATTTATTTCTGGTCACTAATATCGCGTACGCATTATAGATCTACAAAACGCATGCGCGTTATTGTTACCTGGCCTACATGTCTGCTGACATGTTAGGCTCGGATTTACTATTCCAAGTGCTACGTAAGAGGAGCACGTTCTTTTTCTATGTAACGTGAGCCTATTCCTAAAAAGTAAGATTGCATCTAAAAGGTCCGTCAACTTATTGCACACACCCATATGTCAAATGAGATCACCCTACGAGGTATATCTCCTTAATGTAGAATCCTTACCTAAATAGACTTGAAACATATCTCAAACTTTCAATATAACATATTACATAGCAACTTAAAAATAAAGTTTAATGCCTAAGTATGAAGTTCATGGTTTTAAGTGAGCATTTTTTTAATGTTATTAATTAATGTTTAAAATATTACTTTGAACAATAGTCACAAATTTGTTCAAAATAATAGTTTTTTTTGTGTTCAATTTTTTCTTTATTTTGTTATGCAAAATCATTTTTATTTATAATTGCTATTTTAGTTTATAATAATTTATATGAAAAAATATTAATTTATATGAAAAATTACTTAGGGTGAATAGTCATGAATGTGGTCATTGTCTTATGTTAATGAAGTTACAAATACTATAAAACTTAAATTATCATTAGATAAACTACTATATAAATTTTTTAATGTATATATTTTTTATTAAAAAGACTAAATTTTATTAAATAATTATATAATTTCACAATATAATAAATTTCATTATTAATACACAATATAAGAAAAATATTATTTAAAAAAAAACTTAATCAACAAAATATATATGCTACATCATTAATTAACATTTTAGGGTATGATGAGGGACTAGGTATATGTTTGTACAAATTCCCAAATTTTCAATATATTTCACTTAAGCATGTAATATTATTTGTCATAATTGTTTTATTATAAACATGTAATATTATTTGTCATAATTGTTTTATTAAAATTAATTATATATATATATATATATATATATATATATATATATAGTTTAATTAAAATTTTATTGTATAATTTTAAGTTATTATTTTTTTTATGATTTTTCTAAGTATATTATGATATGGTAAAAATTAATTTTCCACCTCATAATAAATCATAAGAAACTATTTAGTTATTCTTTTTAATCTTTGGTATCTTTTTAAATAATATAAATCAAATGTAAATTCAACCCATAAATACTATAAATAATAGTTTTAAAAATTATTTATTTCTAAATAATTTAGATTACCATTATGATTTGTCCTCCTTTGTCACATACCCAAAATTTCCATAAAAAGAAATTGTTTCCATTTTATTATTCATTCTTCTCGCAACATGAATGTATTGGTAGTAGCACATTCATAATAGTTGTAACATACTTTTTCTCGATTTCATGGATAAGTTTTAACTAGACTTGTTAATGTTTGACAACAGAGTGTATCTCTTGTTTGGTTTTGTCTCCATTTATAGCGACGACTTGGTTGCAGCCTCACCAAGTCGATGTTTAAGTATTTTATTTTATTAACATACTCATTTGATTACCTAGAACATAAGCCTAGACCTATGGCTTAGTCCTAGCTAGACTCTAAATATATAACATTTATTTGTTTAAGCTTATGTTAAACCCACCCTTCATATGAGTTTATTTGGCAAAGGTGGTTATATAATTGTTTATTAGCTTGATGGTAGTTTGTTAAATGATGTTGGAAGGATTTGTAGCAAACGTAAGTCTTAAGCCATGGTTTAAGGCCCTAGCCCGCGGGCTTTACAAATCATGAGGGTGATAACTATTTAATATAAAGTTTAAATATATATATAAGTTGAAGTGGCCATGGGGGATACAAGTGGATTCCAAAAGTTTTATAAGGGTTTAACAAAGTTTTAATATCATTTACTAAATTACTGATATAACCCTGGTTGTGAGTTGACAACGTAGCCAGGTATATTTAATGGCATAGATGTTACACATGTGTTGTGTGAAGATGTTTAATCTCGACCCTCCATTTGTCATTGATCCGATTCAAGGGTTTTCGTAGGGTTTTAGTGTGGCATTCAATTGTCATGAGGATTTTTTATTGCATGCATTTGGTCTTGTCTGGTTTTATGTTAATGGAGGTATAAGGTGGATGCTCAACCACTCCTTGGGTCACGCTGCAATCAGACCTACCCTTCATGGTTTGTCATTGAGTGTTTAGTTTCTAATATGTAATTTTGAGTTTGTTTGAAGGTTTATCAGTAGTTAATGGATATGTGTCCGCCATTACAACCTCAACAATTATTGGCTCATCGTGTGGTTAAAAAGGAATCCTAGTCACCTTTCTTCGAGTTCTGGTAGAGACTTTGCAGCCTACAAGGATTTATTTAACAGGTAAGGAAGAAAATACTTCCTAACTTACTAGATGCAATTTCGTTTTAAAGGGTTTCTTAGTTGGAAACAGACTTTACTTAATTGCTTCTTATTGTGCAGGAAGAGGGGGAAGAGGGAAGCCAGGAGGAGCCGACCCTTGGCCCTCTACGCGTCTATCAAAGGTAAGTTTGTCCCTCGATCAGAAATATTTATAAGAATTGAATTTCATTTATTTAATGGGATTTTAATAACTTCATATCCCATTTGTAGGTGAAGTCAGGGTGCCATCGAAGCTTTGGATGAGCTTAGCTTCATCCTTATGGCTCAATCTTCGCTTTGTAAGGTAATGGTTACAAAATGCGTTTTCTTTTTCTTTAAAACATGTTGCAGTTTAAAATGCACAACTTAACAATACTAATATGTGAATGTAGGTTTCCAAAGCACGACTAGGTGAAAGTGACGACAGGGTCACCTCCTCTCGAGATTCATTCTTCTTTGTCCATAGGTGAGGGATTTACTCTGTACTCTATTAATAGGAATAATATACATAAATTTAGTTGATTATGGTTATACTAACGCCAGTAGGTCCATGTATATATGAACACTGGAGCGACATGACTTATGGACTGTACACTTGGGTCAACCATTAGTCATAAGGTATGACTTCGTTTAGGTTAGTGGTTCAGCTGAGTTCCTGTTTTCTTTGGTTCATGGTTCTATGGGAAAATAGGGATTTACATCCAGTTACAAATTTATAAGATAAGTTTTTGTTCTAGACTTAACCCTTGATGGGTTTGTACTTAAATGCATGTATTACACACAGGGCTTCGCAACCTCTAATACTCAGGATGCGTTTGATTTTATAGTAGTTTGGTGTGTGATTTGATAGATTGGATTCACAACCATTATAGATTTCATAGTTTTGTAAAAAAATTTATCATCAAGATTCAATTTATAAATTCGATTGGTAATAATCTTGACTTTGCAGTTATGATGTACGTGGATCTTAATTTTGAATTTATTGTTGCTATGATTTAGAATCTCGGATCTTTAATCAAATGACTGTTGCTTATATATTGATATTGTCAATTCTGTTTTCAATTAAAACTTAGTCCAGATCTGCCTATTTCAGGGTATGGAAGCCCAAAAACAGAGACTGTATATTGTTTTGAAATTTTAAAAAGAGAGCGTTTAGGTTTTGGTGTAGGAATCCTTCGACTCATGCGATTAGCTTACTTTGCTTAGATCTATATTGTGACTTACTTAAAAAAAACGGTCTACATCTTATTTGATTTCTTTAATTGATTGTTAATGCAAAGGGTTAATTTTTAGTATCTAGCTAATACATATTATTCAGAAATAAAGCATTTCCGCTCTACTTAGCGTATCTGTGATTAGTGCATGTAAAGTGAATAATTTCTATATATGCATTCTTTAAACAATTAGTTGTTAAGTTATCTAGATTGTAAATTTAAAATAGAGAAGAGATATCTGTACTGAAGAGTATATTGCTCTCGCTGTTAAATCTGAGATTTATACATTATAGGATTTGATTATAGTTGGAATAGCTTAACATAGGAAAACAATATAGAAAGGATTAATTTAAAATTGTGATTTCTACATGTAAAAAAGATGTACAATTATGCATTCTATACATAAATGATTTTACTAATAACAGTTCAAAAACTACGAACATATCATTAATAGAAGTAAAAGAATACTAAAAGATACATGATAAAATTTCGGTGTAAATATTAAAACTAACATGTCACGTCCCCATCCCTCAACTAGCGAAGAGGATGCGATCCATGGCATTAACCATGTGCACTAACAACCTCATGAACATATACAGGTTTAAAAATTACATAGACAGAATGCTGAGAAGAATGCATGACAGTATAACATGCACAAATTCAATTGTTCATCATACACAGTTTAATTAATTCATCTTGCACAACGGAATGCTGATGGAAATGGACTGAGGTAAAACGTGCATAGATGCCATTGTTTATCAAATACAACTACAGTGAATTATCATACACAGCGGAAACATCATCATTTCTACAGCATTCATACAACATGCTCATTTCATTTTTAATTAACAGTAAATATGGAATTGCAGAGGTAAAATACACAAGATCACTTATCTTATGAACGCTTTGCTCCGCAACCAGCTACGTCGCTACAACGTTCCACCCAACCATAGGCCAGCGTGCTCCTTAATCTCTCAGCAACGCTGCCACCCCCGAGCTGGGCATGATTCTCCAAGGAATAAGGGAACTAGCAGGCTTACACATAGCCAAGGATGTACAAAACACAGCCAAGCCAACACAGTTGGGTTTATCATGCCATTAAGGAGATGGAGAAGGAAAATTGCTAAGCTGGTGAGCTCAGTGTAGAGCCAAGAATACCCACACCAGGACTAGCCTGACCTCTAAGACACCCACCCACACCCAACACAAGGAATCAGTCCCTTCTCTGCTACACAGTCCCTCAGGCCCTGTATTCCCTTCCAGTGCTATTCAGGGGTGATGGAGAAGAAGGCCAGCCCTCTAGTTCTGTCTGTGTGGTTTCTAACACCAGGTTTATCAAGCAACCAAGCCAAAATCCTTACTCCTCACACAGTCCAAAGACCAACCATTGCACTCAGGAAACCAATTTAGCTATCACAGCTTGAACAGGAAAAAAACGAATTACGCAGCCCCATACGTAACAGCAAAAACGGCTCACCACATGGGGGAAAACACACAGTCCTGAAGCTTATCAGTGAGCACAACTCACAGCAGGGAAAAACATCCCAAATAGCCTATGCATGAGACCAATAGTCGCTGGGACAGTCAAAAACGTGAATGGCCCTTCACAGCCATGGTAAAAGCACATGAAACTTCCAAAAACATGAATGGAAAATGCACCAGCAGCTCCAAAAACGTTAGGAAGACAACCCAATCCCTGGCACTACAAAAACGACCTCCAATCCC
Source organism: Pseudotsuga menziesii (assembly GCA_001517045.1). Classification (NCBI taxonomy): domain Eukaryota; kingdom Viridiplantae; phylum Streptophyta; class Pinopsida; order Pinales; family Pinaceae; genus Pseudotsuga; species Pseudotsuga menziesii. The sequence goes on along the minus strand of LPNX010816220.1, from coordinate 14,268 downwards.
TGGGAAAAATAAAATCAACAGCCAAAAACGTGGAAGGAAAAACACAGGAAAACTCCAGCTGCTCCCAAAACGTGAGGAAAAATGGAAAACGTGAATGCATAGCAGAATGGCATACGTTTTTGGGCATTTTTCTTGCCAAGGAAGTCAGAACACGTTTTTCCAAAAATGGGTCTCTGCCCAATTCAAATTTTTGCCCATACTCTTCCCATTCCATGCAATAACTAACTCAACCACATTCTGGCAGAAATAAATGATTGGGTAAAAAGACAAGAAAGGTAGTTGACAGCTTGATGGGTCTTCTCATAGACATTTGGCTTTTCCCCATTGGCCCATAGGTTAAATATTTCACCCCCCCTTATCCTTAGAAAATCATGCCCCATTCATTTTAGTTGCCGCGACCGTAGCTGGTTGTGTCCATTAATTAATTATGATGCATATTTACATGACGGCCAACATATTATATGCCGCATGCCCCGATAGACCATCGGTGACAATTTAAATCCAAAACATAGCGTTACCGATCCACGATGGGGCCTTGGCCTTTAGCTCCACACCATGATCATTTACAATTTATACATCATATACATCTAATGTAACGGGGTCAAAACCGGGGTATTACATAACAGTTGATAAATTCTGTAAAGAACATGTCACCATTATCGAGAAAACAAAACTGAAGCTATTGTTCCTCCCAACCAAATCCTAGAGAAGCCAAATCTTACTTGCTCTAAAACCCTCGAGCCTGTTTGTTGAACCACAAGAAAAATTTCGATCAAAGCGCCATCTCTTTGCATCAATAGATTATTTTCCCATCCATCTCCAACCTCATGTTTATTCGATGGACATACTATTTTATAGTATTTTTTCTAGAACTTGGTCATTTATGAGCCTCCTTCACTTTAGCACTCCAAGAAGGAGTCTTGACTTGATTTTGTGGAAGATGCCTCCTGCATCAATTGAGTTCTCACTCTGCAGCTTTTTCGATTGTCATTTCCCCTTGTGGGTCAGCAAACAGTCTTTTAACAACTACTTTAGTTCTGATTCCTCTTAGTATTTTAATTATTCAATAGTAATAATCCATTACAGTTATTTTGACTTTATTGTCAAAATATTTTAAAAAATAAATATTCCAAGTAATAAATAATTAACAATTGTTTGGTGTATTACATCCCTATATGCAATTTAGTGGCGTTGGATATATTTATTAAGTAATTAGTATAAGTAAATGTTTTAATAATAATATTTGGGTTTTGTTATTAAATAAGAAAATATAAGGATGTGTGCAAGTTAATGAGGTTCATTTTTGGCACTTTAGATGCAATAGAACTTAATTGGATAATTTGAGATACTTACATAAAATATCTTGCTTTGAGGTAAATGATAAGGTATATGTTTTGGTGGGTGCAACCTTTGAGGGCCTAAAAGATGATGAATATGCAGAAAAATGTTATTTAATTGTGTGTAGTGGGTAAACAATGTCTAAATTGAAAGAGATAAAATAAAATCACTTTTATGTTCAAATTTAAATTAGATTCTCCCCCCCCAACCCCGCTTATAGAATTGGAAAAGATATGAACTAGAACTACATAACACACTTGCCTTATATAGTATATATGAACTAAAACTACATAACACACTTGTCTTATATAGTATAGTTCTATAAAGCATACACATTATGTCTCTTGTAATTATAACGTTATTATTTTATTAAACTATTATAATTTTACTATAAGCATTTTTTATTAATTTAAACTCTATTATAAAAGGCATAATAAATTTAAAACTAATTTCAATAAAAATGATTTAAAAAAATATTTTTATTAATTTATATTTAATTATAATTTTTAAAAATTTATTAAAATTGGAATAATTATAAATTTATTTATAATAATTAAAAATAAATTTATTTATCCATTTATAATGAAATATATAATAATATGTTATATTTTATAATTTTTTTCATATTTTCAACAAACAACCCTACATTCTCTAGATTAATTCTACTCACCTTTGAACAAATATATCCCTCGCACATGAAGATATATTCTCCGACTTCATAAACAACCACCCCTCTCGCAGAGCAATGTTAATGACACAAACTTTCATCTTACCATTTCTTTACATTCCATTCTGACCATTAAAAAATATTATATTGTGTATAATATAACATTATATTGAAAATAATTTCATATTAATTAAAAAAGGAATATACCATATCTAAAACCTCTCAATATACAATATTGAGATATGATGAAAAGAGGGATTAAATTAAATTTACTGTTTATAAACATGCATTGCATTAAGAAAAAGTAGAGCAACAAACGGCCTCATTTTAATTGCATTACTTCTTGTAGTTGTAAATGTCGTTTGAAATCCTATTCCATTACTGATGATAGAACGGATAAAATACTATAAACATGTATTTTAAAAGAGATGGATGTGTGGCTGTATGGTTTATGGTTCAAGTTGAGGTAATTAAGTCTTTGTAGGTAGATTTAATAGTAAGTATGATATGGTGATGCCTGCTTTCTAGCTTTTATGGAAGTTTTATAATTCTCGATTAATCCTGCCTTGCTATTAACAATTGGCTTACGCTTAATATACAAAACAAATAATCATGTTCACATGCAGTGGGGTCTTTGACCCAATATAAAATAAAACATCAATATAATCATCATGATCAATAGGCTCATGCCTATAAATGGTAGGTCCAAAATTCAGTATATTACAAATCTATTAGATTTCAACATCATTCAGGTTGAAAGTGACTCTCTTGGGCACTCCTGTATCTGTCATTTTATATACACTCAACATATTGGAGATCAAGGAGGGTACATACAGAAGATCATAGAATATGCCATGTTCAAGTTTTACAGTATCTTTTCCTTTCGAAATGATATGAGAATCATCTCCCATGTGGATGGGAATGTTGTAGTCAGAGTCCAGGAATGAAAATGAATATTTGTTTGCCACCATATGGTTCGAAGCACCAGAGAGAGTCTATGGATCTCACACTTACATTCAAGTAAGCATTAATCGAAGTCATAATATGTCAAATTTATTTCCATGGATCAAAATTCCTCCATGAGTGACTTGGAAGAATGCTTTGGTGAAGAAAATGCCCAGGAAGAATACGTTAATGGTGAAGTAAATCCCTAACCATAATGGAATCCACCTGCTTTAAATTCGGTTGATGTCTTCAAACTCAGTTGATTCAATTGAAAGAAAAACAACCAATCCACAAAACAAAAGTGAATTTAAGGATCGAAGGTGAGGGAGTTCAAACTTGCATCCTACCTCTCTTTACAAAAGCTGAGTTAAATTCTATGCGAAAAGTGGTACAATATCAACTTATTCAATTGGGTTGTTTCTGAATCTCCCCGTCCCCTCTTATTCGTATAGGAATGAATTGCTTAACCTATGTCGCATTATTTGACAATCGATCTCTCAAATTCGAAATGGGAAAAATTGGTTCCTCCGTTTTTCAGCTACATCAAGGCCCGGTGTGCGTTGATATATTTCCTGGATTTTCGATGAGTCTATCAGACCCGTGGTTAATTAATTCCATGAAATTGTTGAAAGTAGTAAAAGGTCTATATAAGAATCTAGAAGATGGGGATTTGTCAGTAAAAGTGAGCTTCATTTTCAGGTTTCTCCAAAGTTCTGGAATTTCAGGTGACATTAGAGCCAAAACCAAGTTTGGCCCTACATAGAGTGAGGGTCCTATTATTCAAGAACTCGGAATTCCTGAGATTTGGGACATGTCTAACCACAAATTGAAGAAGAATGTATAAAAAAAAATCCGTTGCAAGAAATAAGTCAAGAGTCCTAGACGTTGGTCTTTTAGACGTATGTTTAAACTACTGGTCTTGTGTTTGCATTACCGTGAGCCGCATCGAATTCGACTAATACCATAGAACCACGAGCTACCATGGCACAGAGTATTGCCACGCCAGCCCATTCCTCTCAGTAATCTTCTTAATTCTATATACAGGTGCCCCAAGCTTCAAATGATCGATATTTCAAACGAATGAAAGGAGAAATCAAGAAGTTCGTTAATTTCCACCGATCCATGTGTCCTATTTCACCAACTATATGATTCAAGAAGGAAAAAATCCTAGACAGGAAGGATCGAACTCGAGACTTAAGTAAATAAAAGGAACCCTGTGATTTGGGTCATGGGGGAAATGGTGATGGAATTGATTGAAAAGGGGATGAAAACTATAGTCAGGCATTGCAGGTTGCAGTGGGGTACAACACTATATAATTAGAGAAAATTTCAACTCAAAATGGGCCTCATAAGAAAAATAATAAAATAATATTTATTAATTTTGGAGGAAGAAAAGAAAAAACAATTTTTTTGTTTGTATTTTAGACATATCTCCCTCTCATTTTACTCAGATTTCGATTGGGAGAGCTTGTTGGATGCGAAATTAAATGTTATCATCACGTTTTTTCAGGTATCTCTTGTTTTTGGGTAGCGGGGTCTATCAAAAGTAAGCCGAGTGGATACCTGTTGGATGCAGAATTTAATTTCACATCTAGGGAGCTCTCGTGATCAAAATTTGAGTAAAAACACAAAGAGATATGTTGAAAATACGAACAAAAAGTGTTTTTTTTTTATGATACCTATCTCCAAATTTATATTAAAAATTTGTTTAATAGCTATACGTTATTTCAAATTTAAAGCAATTTCATTGGCTAACACCTGATGACATAGAATTTGAATTATGGTTAAAAGGCCCATTTTGAGTTCAAATTTCCTCTAATGATTTTTTGTGTTTCACTTTTACCATTTATGCTAGATTCAACTCCATGAAAGAAAGGATTTGAAGGACGATAACATAAATTATAACGAATAGTGTAGAGACGAGCAAAAGGGAGATGCAATTACTCATTGTGACCTCTCTAATATTATTTTACATCATGATGAAACGCATGGAAATATCGACAGTGTCAAAGATAAGAATCACCATGAGGGAAGGCAGTTGATACAACGTCAACATTAGTTTGGGTTGTTGAGAGAGACCACTTGCTTGGTTGTTGAGAGATAAGGCTTTGAATGCCCTCAACTTCAGTTCTAGTTGTTGATAATAAATCTGGATAGTTTCAACCCATTTATCTGAAGTGCTTGTTTATAGAATCATAAATCCAACAGTTCCTTTGGTCGTGTTTCATCAGTTTTGGATTTATTGAATCTGGCAGGTAGTTCCCATGATATAAACCCTCTTAACGATTCGATCGAAGTGATCGACTCTTTCCACGCAACGTCCTGAACTTTACCAGCGATAGTTTCTCCATTTACATAGTAAAATCCTACTGGATTGTCCTCTATCTGTGATCTACATACGCCATGAATTATGCTTATGTCCACTGCATGCATGGAAGGACTATTGTTTACAGTGTTGCATGCACCTCCACTGCATGCATGGAAGGAATGTTGTGTACAATGTAAAATCCTACTGAATCATCCTCTACATATGATCTACATAAGCCATAATTGGGCATTGAAACAAAATCCACAATTCAGAACTGCCCAAATTGTACCAACTAAAGCCAACCAAGACCACACTAAAAGCATTTCCTCATGGAATTGCATGTCTATAATGCAACACGTTACCCATTGCATGTATGGTAGATACAAAAGAAGACACCTGGATTATTGATTACAGATGGAGGGCGAGACTGAGAGAGAGAATTTCAATGCAGTGGATGTTGGCCAGGGTTGGAAGTTAGTTTGTTAGGACATGCCACCACAACAACCATAGACTGCAATGTTCTATACTGCAACCACCATGGATAGTGGTGCAAGCTTGTGTCAGAACACTGTCGTTAATTGAAATGAAAAGTATTTTCCAAAAATAAGACGATGCCATATAAAACTTAGGAAAAGACTATATAAAATGAAAATTCATAGCATAAAAAACTGTCTCATGCTTTAGAGTCATAAAAAACCAACGGATTATGATATGCTGTACCAAGAAGATAATAAAAAGTTGTTGCACAATAAATAATTTACCAAACATTATGAAAAAGAGATACAACTATTCCTTCTATAAAAGGTGAACTTACATCATGGAAAAGGAGTTTCTTTTGCATGAGTTTCTTCTGCTTGGGGCAAGTGTATTACATCACCTATCTTTTCCCTCTTTTTAGCGTATTGATCAACACAATAAAGCAACCAACAATGCTCATTTCAAAGCCCGTGACATACGCAAACCCTCCAACCACCACATTAAAGAGTCATAAATGTTTGATGATGTCAACACACCATCGGGTACTGGGCACCATTCCACGAGGCTGATATCACAACATACTATCCAATCACAGTTAAAAAATTTATTATAAAAAAATGAGTTAAAATAAATAATTTAACTTTAGCTCCAACAAAAAATCAATTATGTACACACAAATTAATTCACCTTCGCGATTTATCTATATCCCCTTGTCAGAGACATAATAATAATAGAATCAGTATATATATATAGATATAATGTTGATTAATTTAAAAAATAAAATCCCAATTTTAAGACATATATTATCTATTAAAAATGAAATTTGTAAAATTTTAAAAATATATAATTGTTTAAAATAAAATTTGAACTTCTCAATAAAAAAAATTACATTAAAAAAAAACATATAATAGTTCAAGTTTTATACTATTTATAACTTTAGCAACACAAGATAATAGTCACATTCATGAATATTTAGCTATATACTTTTTCAATTCTACACCCAAAAGAAAAAAAAATAGACACAAAAAATGAACTATTATTTTGAACAAATGTGTGACAATTGTTCAATGTAATATTTAAATATTAATTAATCAACATTAAAAAATAGATACATGAAACCATGAAACCACGAGCTTCATACTTAACAATTAAAATTTGTTAAGTTGTTATATAACATGTTATATTTAAAGTTTTTGATATGTTTAAAGTCTATTTATAGTTAAGGATTCTACATTAAGGATATATATTATGGTGATCTAAATTACATAATTGTAAGAAAAATTAAGGTATGAAAAAGTGAAGAATGATTGTTACTTTAAAATTTGGAAAGAAATATATATTTTTAATTTTTAAAAATTAAAAGATATATGTTTTCTTTATTTTTATTTTTTTAACCAAATTGTATTGGCATCCATATTCATATTAAAAATAAAAATTGAACACACAAATTGTTTTTTTGACTATTGTTCAATGTAATATTTTAAACATTATTTAATCAACAATAAAAATAGGTACATGAAACCATGAGCTTCATGCTTAGCAATTAAACTTTGTTTTTTGTTTTTAAGTTATGTAATATGTTATATTTAAAGTTTGAGATATGTTTCAAGTCTATTTATAGTTAAGGATTCTACATTAAAGAGATATATCAAGGTGACCTTACTTCACATATCTTTGTTGTAAGGCCTAAATTGGCTTGACTCAACTTGTAAGAAAATTTGAGGTGTAANGATTGTTACTTTAAAATTTTGAAAAGAAACATATTTTTTTTAATTTTAAAAATTATATATATATATATATATATATATATATATATATATACTTATTTTTTTTACCAAATTGTAATGGTATCCATATTGATACTATATTTAAAACTATTAATACCAAGGTACTTTTCATTTAATCTTAAATAAACTCACCCAAAGTATATTATAATTAATGTGAGTTATTGCCATATAGTTCCACTCATAAATACACATAAATTTTTAGTTTCTTTTTAAGAGCTTGTGCATGATACATGAGTTATAGAGGAATAAGTCATAAAGTATGGCCTAGACCACAAGGCCTACCCTTTGTACAGACGAGTTAAAATTGTGAGTTACATCCTAATTGGATGTATTGAGCAATAGGTATGGTTCTTTATGGTTCTCTATGTTGTAGACATGATCACCAAAGGAAATAGTTTCCTTCGGCCCTACATGAGGGTTGTAAGAATGAAATGATGGTCAAAATTTGTTAAACAACTACACATGACCTCTTAATGGTATTCTAAGTAATTCTTTATAGGAATAGTAATAAGCCATTAGAAATTAGACATCCATAATCTACAACACAAAATAATCTTCTCCATAACGTATCTGACATTTTAGAACACAAAAACGGGCACACATTATGGAGCATCGGGTTTAAAATTAGCTAACTAGTTAAATTAGCTAGAAGTTAAGTTAAAATACTTAAAATGATTGATAAATTTAAATTGTGACACAGGGTTCAGGGATCCATTCCTGTTACCACTATACCCCTAGGTACCCCATACCCGCCCGCAAGACATGGGACACAGGTAAACCTAGGTGGGATTTAATCACGTGACCTCATTTACAACAAATGACTTCATATCAAAGTAATGACTATATATTAAAAAGGAATTAAAGTTTGTTAATTGTTTAGAACTAGCTAAAGATAAGTGACTCGTGAGTTGTGGATAAATTAAGCTAACTAAGAGGAGTTAGCTAAAGTTAAAAGAAAAATATCTTTGAGATCAATAAGGGATCATTAGATAACAAAAGTTTATATAAGAGATAATGAATTTTTTTTTCGACTCAAGTTCCTTGGAGGGAACGAGCTTTTGGCTCAGAATCCCTATTGAGAATTTTCCATTAAAGGATTGGTTAACCTTTGGTGTTTCCCTAATGGATTCATGCCCATCTCAGGGGTGGCCTCTCATCGGATAGAATGCACGCCATGTAGAGCGCTAGATGGTTGGGTGGAACATCGAAATCAAGTCCTCATTTTCCTTTGGTTTTACAAATCTACTTAGTTAGATAAGTATCTTTTCTTTGTTTAAAAGATCTAGAAATATTTTTTTTCTTAAATGTTGAAAGATGTTAAAATGGATCTGAATCTCTTAGGTAGAATTTCAAAGGTTTTTCCATGGAAATATAGTATGTATTGGAATTAAAAGGATTTTTTTACCCCATCTTCCAAAAATAGTGTCAAGAAAATCAGGTACATTACAAGTAGTTTCAAAGCGAGGTTTTCAAATCTAGGATCTAGGACCCATCATTGTTTTAAGAGTCGAGTTATTTTGACATGTCAATTAAACCTAAAGATGAGTGTATTTTTGATCGGTTGATCAAATCGTAAATGGCCATTCTAGATTTATTCAATAAATTTTGAAATTCTCCGTATAAATTGTTTCTATGACTTTGCAAATCCCTAATTTCTTTTAAAGGATATATATTTATATAGGATGTTCAGATTTGGAGAGAGGTAAAAAACTTTATTTCCAATTCTATATAGACTTTATGGTAACCTCATATTAAACTACTTACTATTTCCATTTTGAATAATAGTCCTCCACTTACTCTACTCTTGCGGTTTTCTAACAAAACTCTCTCATCACAAATTCATGAGACCATAGATGGGATTTCAATTGAAAATATCAAGCTATATTCAAAATTTTCCCTTTTCCTTGTTATATTCCCTAGAATTTTATTTGTGAAATTTTTTTAAAGAATATCTACTTCAATCCGATGGTTTTAGGATTTACCCCATTTTATGATGATATTAAATTGTTAGAGTTGGATTCTACCTTGAACCATGTGGAGACTCATAACTATTGCTAAAAACCTTTTAATGGTGTTGGTTTCCCCTCTGAGGGATCATGGATACTATTGATATATCATGTCTAGTGTTTTGACTCATCATTCATGTCCTTGCACTCTCCTCCAACTATGTCTAGGACCCTAAGACCCTAAAAAAATACACAATGATACACAGCTTAGTACTCTAAGTAACACATACCATCGAGTGGTCATGTATGACGCTTTTAAGTGTTGATCATGGCCTTTGATGTCTAAAAACTTCTTTTAAGGACTAAGGTCTATGTTTTCCTACCCATCGATGTATAGAGCCTTAAGACCCATACCTAATTCTAAACCATCATAATGGAACCGATATCCTTACGTGTAGCTGAAGAAAAACCTTAAGAAATCAAAGATGGCTGTTGTAGGTGTCATGTTTTAACCTATATGGCTAGAATATAGAATATTTTCTTAGAAATTTTAAGGATTTGGTTTTCTCTCTCAACTAAATTAGGATGTGTTAACCCCTCGTTGTGCTTGCATTACTAAAAGGTTACACACATTCATCTAAGTATTATAGTATTATATTTTCGTAGCAATGCCTTTGTTATTTAACTTACCCTTAGGCTTTGAGTCTTATTGTGTAATTGTAACCAAATTAGGATGTGTTAACCGTCGTTGTGCTTGCATTACTAAAAGGTTATACACATTCATCTAAGTATTATATTTTGGTAGCAATGGCTTTGTTATTTAACTTACCCTTAGGTTTTCAGTCTTATTGTGTAATTGTATAACTAAATGTTCTTTCCTTTATTATAGATGTGATTTGCGTCTTCATTGTTAAATGGCAAGGGATCGAAACCACACTATCTTGAATTATTCCTTGCTAATATCCACGCTGTTTCTATTAGATTGACCTATTTGCCTGATCATTTGCACCGATTGGACGGCTGGCAACGTCGGATGTGACCGCTCACGCGAGCCAGGTCTTCCGATCAGTGTAAATAGTCGATTAAGTAGTTTACCTATTGACTCCTACGTTTTGGTCTTTTTAACATGTCAGCAGAACACCAAGTAGATAGTTCTTTGCACGTTGTAAGTATGACATTGAAATCTCCGGTACCAAGCGAGAGGATACTGTAGTTCTTTAGAACTTCATGCATGAGCCAAGATTACTACAAGAACATCTTAGCACCTATGTCTCTAGGTTTTTGGTCCATGACCACAAAATCCATCCAATTAAGAGTTTTTTTAATTTCTCCACAGCGTAAGAGTTTTTTTAATCTTCTCCACAGCGTAGCGTGTGAGACATTCTATCCTACAAAAATGCGAAGACATTTTGGAGAATTGAACAAAAAAAAATTAGATCATATACATCTAATTTTTCTCCCCCCAGACAATTTCTAAGCATCTATCTACGTCGACGATCGAACGGTCTTTGTATTAACAAGGACAGAAGTCGAGTCAGACAGCCCAAGCCTGGTGAGACTCCTACTCCTCGGTCTTTCCCTATACGCACCCATTCAACCCAGAAAGTTGAAGCGGACTGTTTAAAATGAAGACTTTGAACATTAAATAACTCCTGCCACAGCGAATTGTTTGACGATCCTCATTTTATATGTCCTCCTGCCACTCCCTATTCTTTACCGTGTACTCTACGAACGAAGATACTCTCCATGGTGCACACTACAATTAATTTGAATTCAGTTCATTGTTCAGATTCCTTCATAATTTCAAATCTGAAAACTCTCCATGGTCCGCCTCTGCTCCTACCCATCTTCGTCATGTATTTATAGACGATCCCGCCCTGTGAGTTTTTGTATGTATACATCAAATTATTAGCAAGTTCATCTGCAAGAGCAAATCAGTCATACGTCCCCTAACATTTATTATTTCTTAGAATGTCCCATAAACATGCAAGTATGGAGCACCTAGGGGTATAGTGGTAGCAGGAATGGATCCTAGACCCTATGTCACACTTTAAATTTATCAATCAGTTTAAGTATTTTAACTTAACTTCTAGCTAATTTAACTAGACATAACATTTATTATTTCCTAGAATATCCCATGTTTTGCAGGCAGGTATGGAACACCTAGGGGTATAGGGGTAGCAGGAATGGATCCGTGGACCCTGTGTCACACTTTAAATTTATCAATCATTTTAAGTATTTTAACTTAACTTCTAGCTAATTTAACTAGTTAGCTAATTTTAAACCCGATGCTCCATAATGTGTGGGCATTTTTGTGGTCTAAAATGTCAGATACTTTATGGAGAAGATTATTTTGTGTTGTAGATTATGGATGTCACAGGGACTTCACCTAATGAACCCGTCACATAAAATGTGTGATCATGAGATATTAAAGAATACCCTTAATTTCTAGAGATATTGACCCAAACTCTTTTTGTTGAAATCCCCTCCCAATACATAAAACCTACTCCCCACCCATTTTTATACCTCAATCCTTATAAACCACCCTACCCACCCCCACCTTAAACCCCTCATCCCCCCAATACCTGCAATATATTGGTTCAATTTTTGATAATTTTAAAACCCACAATATGAACTAACGTGATAGGATATTGGTCAACAATATCCAATTATGATATCTCACAATTTTAAATCGTCCATACAAAGGGTAGGCCTTGTGGTCTAGGCCATACTTTATGACTTATTCCTCTATGACTCATGTATCATGCACAAGCTCTTAAAAAGAAACTGAAAATTTATATGTATTTATAAGTGGAACTATATGGGAATAACTCACATTAATTACAATATACCTTGGGTGAGTTTATTTAAGATTAAACTAAAAGTACCTTCGTATTAATAGTTCTATATCAATATTCAAGTATCAATATGGATACCATTACAATTTGGTAAAAAAAATTAAGTAAAAAATAATATATATATATTTAAAATTAAAAAAATATATATTTCTTTTCAAAATTTTAAAGCAACAATCAATTCTCTCTTTTTTACACCTTAATTTTTCTTACAAGTTAAGGCAAGCCAATTTAGGCCCTACAACAAAGATATGTGAAGTAAGGTCCTTGATATATCTCCTTAATGTAGAATCCTTAACTATAAATAGACTTGAAACATATCTCAAACTTTAAATATAACATATTACATAATACATAACCATTTAAAAACAAAGTTTAATTGCTAAGTATGAAGCTCATAGTTTCATGTACCTATTTTTAATGTTGATTAATTAATGTTTAAAATATTAAATTGAACAATAGTAAAAAAAAAATTGTGTGTTCAATTTTTATTTTTAATATGAATATGGATGCCAATATAATTTGGTTAAAAAAAATAAAAATAAAGAAAATATATATTTTTTAATTTTTAAAAATTAAAAATATATATTTCTTTCCAAATTTCAAAGTAACAATCATTCCTCACTTTTTCACACCACAATTTTTACGCCGTAAGGCGTTTTTCTCCGAAGAAGTTCGGAAATCCACTGTTCCATTTCGTCTATGGAACCAATGAGCTGTGGACGCGTGTTCTGCCAATCGAATTCTGCCACGTGTTTGAGGTTTTCCTGTTGGTTTTTTGGTTTACCCGTTGTTTGCTGAAGTTTCCTCTGATCCTTTTATTTGCAGTCTCCCAGGTGCTTCCTCCGAGTTTCAGGTTCGAGGTTACTTCGTCTCGCCTCGTGTGCGTTTTCTTGCTCTTGGTTGTACCCAGA
>LPNX010816211.1:138179-178904 GCA_001517045.1 Pseudotsuga menziesii | reverse complement strand
AACTTTATGAGCAGACTTGTGGAGTGGCGATGGGTTCCCCCCTCTCTCCCATTATAGCTAACCTTTTCATGGAAAACTTTGAGCAAAAAGCCTTGAATTCAGCCAATCCAAAACCTGAATGGTGGTCCAGATTTGTGGATGATACCTTCTTAATATGGGCCCATGGGAAGGAAGAATTAGACAAATTCATTGATCATTTGAATGGCCAAAATAATTCCATAANAAGGAAGAATTAGACAAATTCATTGATCATTTGAATGGCCAAAATGATTCCATAAAATTCACAAAAGAGTTTGAAGAGAACAATGCGCTTCCGTTTCTGGATAATTTAGTCATCAGGACACAGGATGGAGGCATAGGCCACAAGGTTTATAGGAAGAAAACTCACACAGAACAATACCTTCACGCCCTCTCACACCATCACCCAAACCAGAAGTTGGGGGTTCTTAACACTCTTTTCACCAGAGCCCTAAGGATCTCTGATAACGATCACCTAGGATCTGAGCAAGATCACCTACGCAATGTTTTTCTGAGAAATGGTTATAACCTAACTCAAATCAACAAAGCCCTTGAAAGAGCTACAAAAACCCAGGAAAACAGACCTAAGGCTTCTTCTAAAGAGAAGAAAGTTGGGGATCATAAAGCATTTCTCCCTTACATTCAAGGGACTACGGACAAAATAGCCAAACACCTGAAAAAGAAGAATATTGACTCAGTTTTTTCCCCACCCAACAACATCAGAAAGTTACTTAGGTCAGTAAAAGATCCTGTTGCCCCAAGTCTTAAAAAGGGGGTTTACCTCATTCCCTGTGAATGCGGGAAAGCCTACATTGGTGAAACAGGGCGGTCCATCCGTACGAGGGTCAAGGAACACTGTGCTGATATCCGTCTTAATAGAACCCACAAGTCAGCCTTAGCAGAACACTCACATAACTCAAAACACCCTATTAAAATCGAGGATATGCAGGTATTAGCCCAAGTCGACAACTGGTCAAAGAGGATAATTAGAGAGGCTATTGAGATAGTAAAAAACCCTAATTGCTTAAACAGAGATGACGGCTTGTCCATCAGCCGATCATGGTTGCCAAACCTAACCAAGCTAAATAATAACTAAAACCTAAAAAACTAAAAAACTAAAAATAAAAAACTAAAATTAATAATAACTTAAAATTAATAATAAAATTAAAAATAAATTAAAAATAAAAAACTTACATTAAAAAACATGAAGTTATTAAAATTAAAATTAAAAACTTAAAATTGAAAAATACATTTTGAAATTAATTTCCCTAGAATTCTCCCTAATTTCCATAATTTCACTAAAAAAACCCTAATTTTTAAAAAACATAAAAAACCTAATATTTAAACTTTTATAAAATTAAAAAAATAAAAAAAATTAAAAATTTTCAAAATAAATTAAAATATCTAAATAATTTAATAAATTTCCTTTCTAAAATTTTTAAAAAAGAAATAAAATATCTTATTAATATTCTATTAATATATTCTATTAGAAGTAAATATCTTATAAAAACTTTAATAATAAAATTAAAAGGATTAAAATCAATTGAATTTATAAAAGGCCTATATTAGCAAAAAAGTTGAATTAATTAACAAATGCTTTAATTAAAATTTTAATGAAGATAAAAATTTTTAATTATTAAATTATAAAACAAAACATAAAAAACTTAAAAATATTTTTAATTACAAAATTCTTTATTGTTTATTAACCCTAAAAAATAAAATAAAATTTTAAACTAGTTTTTTCACCCTAAATTAAAACTAATTAGAAAAACCCTAAATTATTAAACCTAATATAACCTTGGACAAAACAGAATGTGTCGGCCTTCTCAAGCGAAAGTATTGAATTTTGTATTAATACTCCAATGAAAGAGGAACAATCTCCAGGCATCGCCTTGTCTTGAAAATGAACCGCGCTGGGTTCGAAACGTCGGCAATAAATCTTCTCACCGCAGATTCTCCATTAGATGCCATGAATCCTCACTGCAGAATCTCAGCTAACCTTATGATATTAATTTTTATCCTCTTTACATACCTCCTTCAATCCTTGAGGCCCGCTTAGGTTACTCGGTTCCCTCGTTCGTCATTTTCATGCATCCACAAAATCATTTTATTAGTTAGTCATAAACATGTTCATGCTCTTCAACTTCATGTTGAGCCCAAAATATGCCCGAGTATTGTCACTCCGACTCTGATACCATATGTAAAATACCTCCTATACCTCAATGCTATTAAGGGTGGAAAAGGGACGATTTTTTTTTTTTTTAAGCACATATTTAATTAATATATGAAGAAAACTCTAGTATTCTTTCTCTTCCAAATATTATCTTTTCCTCATGTCATAATTCCTCCTCTCATTACGTAAGAGATAAAGTTACTTTAGTATATTAATACATGCTACTTTAGACTAAAAGCAAGCTAAAGTCACTTTAAGTATATTAATGTGTACTACCTTAGAGTAAGGTTAACGTGGAGTGCATCTCTATGAAGGATCACTCCATTCTATAACAATCCTTACCGCTTTACTTGTATGTGTTTACATAATATTTTAAACTATAACTAAATTTGATTGCTTCCACGTCATGGGTCATTACCATAATCCGATTCTAGAAACGAGAACTCTATTGCAAGGTTTGATTGGTAACAAGCAAAATTATTAATAACCCAAATAGACACATTAATCAGGAGTCACTCCTTCCCTCAAATTTTATTCGGATTTTTAATCATCTATCTTAGATACAATAATTTAATATCATATATGTACACAAAAGGGGCTTTCCACTCTATTTATGAATATATTCTATATCACAGATTTATTAAAAAAAAAACCCCACACGAACAGGATTACAACTCTCTTGGGTCACTACACAAAATACAACGAATGGGGACGCATTTGAGTTGTGTTGTTTTGGTATTCCAACACTGGGGAGAGCTAAGTCTTTAAGTCCATAACACTCAATCCAACAACATCAAGAATAAGAGAAAGCTCTGTATTCAAAACAAGATGCTACATTCACCGAACTACGATGCAACAATTTTGTAAGTTATAGTGAAGAATAGAGAAACACTCCTGCTAAAATACAAGCCGCAAATAATTACAGAACAAATTAAATCAATCCACAAACAAGATTTTTAGTAAATCAGCGTGGAAGGGAGTCAAATTAGGCAAGGATTCCTGTTGCTATTGCAACTGTTCAAAGGGGTTCGACCAAGTTTTTATGAGGCCAATTTAAACGCAATACTTGATCATATTAAACGATGATTAAGTGTATCTCAGAGATCAAGCCAAGGCCACGATCAAAACTCACCGTTCTTCTCTCACATGGATGATAAGGAGTCTTGGTCACGAACTTCAAAGATTATGATCTAGAAATAATTATTTACATGATGATTACCTAATTTCTTATTTGTGTTTAACATAAAGGCATCATGGGGTATGCAAAAAATATATTCATTTAGTTGTCCTATAAATAGAACAAAACCTTGTTAACTTGTATAGAACCCATTCGTACCTTCATGCCTTAACACTGAACCAAATTTTCTTGGGATCCAACAACATAAGACCGCTCTCTCAGTGTCCACATAATGATGATTCACAGAGCTAAGGAGATGCTCTGACGTCCCATATGGCATGCATATTTGTTTCATGATACAATAGTTATATTTATGTCACTCCTTGGCTTGTAGGTTAGGGGAGTGGATAATAGTAGACTGCCTCATATAATGATTATTCATACATTTAGCATTCTCAAAGAACTCATTCAACAATAAGATAACTTTAATGCAAGGATATCAAATATAAGGAAAATAAAATACATCAAGCAAATGATAATATGAAAGACGCTAATGTACAAGTGGTTCACCCAACCTTGGGTTACGTCCACTAAGAGAGAGAGCACCTTATATTAAGCCTCAAAGGGAGGTTGCATCCTATCCTGCAGCTATTACATCACTTGCTTTCTACTTCCTCGAAGCCTTTCTTATCAATATAAGTAGTACTATCTTTAATATTAGGACTAGGACCTAAGAAAATTAAACCCAGGCCGTTCCAGGAATTCAAACATAGCTCTACTTTCTTAAAGAAAAATTCTTGTTTATTCTACCCCTGTGGATCTATTGCATTTTAAAAACTCATAACCCAGTAGTTATCAATCAGAAACCTCAAGAGCAAAGGTCTGTCAATAGACTGTAATAAAATTTAAGAACTCACATTACCAATGAAAGAGAGCGGAACCACCTTGTTTTAGGGTCTCTTGGTCAAGATAACGGTAAGGTGAAACCCACAAAAAAAAAATGACCATCGTCAATGAGCTAGAGGATCAACCTCATATCTACATGTAAATCTTTGTGCATATTGAGCTGGGTTCAAATAGGACGAAGATCTCCTCACCGATTATAAGAGTGATGAACAAAACGAAAAGGGAAGGAAAAATGCTCCATCCCCTTGTGGGGTTGATAATATACTTAAGAACCAATGGAGAGAGGCTAACTGGGATTGTAACTAAACCCAGCCACAGCATGGAGGGTGCCATTAGTATAAGAAATAAAACATATAGGTTTCCAACGCTTATCCAGGCATTAAATTTCAAGTGCGATGTTCAACATGAAAAGGTAGTTTGGAACAATGATGGATCCACAACAACAACGAGCATCTTCTCCTATGTAAAAAATACCATCTTCTCTGTCTTGCAAGGGAAAGAATGTGTAGACACTAGACGTAGAATCATATGGGTCCTCTATTAGTTAACCCAAGGATCATCTTGATCTTGAATTAATCCAACTTAGGGAAACACCTAGGGCTTAGGTCGTTAATAAATATATGCCCCTTCCAATGGAACAACCCCTCTCTTGTCTTGACCATTTTCTTAGTTGGGTGAGCTACTACACCTTTTATATAAATGCCACCAATGTGGTGTGGTATAATGGCATAAATGCAATTTACTGATCATGTCATCCACATAGGAATTTTCCCATCACTACTTAGTATATATATATATGTATGTATGTATGTATTAATTTCACAATCTCTTGACTCCTTAGTGTTGACTTTTTTTTAAAAGGTTTCTGTAACTCCTTCCATAATCATATTAGGGTTAAGTACTAAGCTAGGGTGTCTTAGTCGAGATAATCCTTTTCCTCTGTGAATTAGGAATCCCTTCCCTAATACTTCCATAATCCATGTGATACGTAACATTACCGTATCGATGTGGCTCCCTAACTGATTCATTTCAGCCTTTGTAAGTTTTGGTTAGCCCCCTCTTAAAAGGTGCCACTATCGTATGTCTCCTAAGTTTTCCACTTAGGTAATTAATATACATACACATCTCGTTTCTAGTGGGGCCTTCGCCTTGAGCTCCTCACTAGAAGACGAATACAATAACATTAGGATTTACAAGATATTTGGGGTTCTTGCGAAAGAGACGTTACACTTATAAAATGAAAGGACTAAAAAATAGACATGTTTGATTGGGCCCCTAAAATCATTGCTAATCTTGTGTTTTGCAAAAAAAAAATATGTTACGACAATCTACACACAATATACTATTGCGATGACTATAAGTTTGTAATCAACAGAGCTATATACTAATTATAATAATTTTTTTTTATTCGTTCAATGGGGAAACCTTGTCGATTTTCAACATGTGTTTGGTTTTCCTGCTTTTATCTCAATTGACTATAAAATTTAAAAATATACAAATACCCTTTTGAAGTAGACACTCTAATTAACAACACCATATTTGTTTCAATTTTTTAGGTGGTGTATTTTTAAAGTTAAATATTTTTCATTTCACCGCATGTTGAAAGAGATGAAACGAAACTCGACAGATGTTAAGAAACAAAATGAAATAAAAATATCGGATCTCACCTATACACAACAAAATCTATACCAATGGAAAGTAGATTCAATGACGAAACTAATGGTATCAAGTCTGATAGTCGATTTGTAGTGTAAGGCATCCATTTTACCTTCCGAAAATGGAGAAACCTGAAAATAGTGCACGTTTCAAGTCTTAGAGGTTATTCAATTGAATAATTATTCGACCGAATAATTATTTGGCTGAGTAATGTTTCTTCATTATAGAACCGTTATATACAACGCAAACGCAAAAAAAAAATCGTCGGTCGGAAAAAAAAAAAATCGTCGTCCTGAATTTTTTTTCGCTCCCGTTCTTCTAGTTATCTTCCATCAATGGTTGGTTATCTATTCATAAACTATAAGTTATCGATGCATGATAGTAAAAAATAATAATACATTACAATTTATCATATTACTAGCACACCCATGAACAAAACAGGTGCTCTTCAATGAGATACACTAGGCTGAATATATCCTTTGTCTAGTAACTCCTGTAATTGTATTCTTCATTTCATTATATCTAGGATACTCATATGATATGGAGCTCATGATACTAGTGTTGAAAATGACATTATATCTATTGTAAAATATAAATATTGTTTAGGTTGTAATACTGATATCTTATCACAAAATACAACTTCAATTTCCTTTAAAATAGGAAATTGTTCCAATTCTATTTTTTTTCGGGCTCTTTTAATTTTGATGCCATAAAGTTGACACCCTTTTCTAATACACTTTTTATGTTGTAGTCCTAAAATTTTTTATGCAGATAAAGGTCTATAAATTTCCTTTATTGTATGATACTTATCCTCCTCATCCAAACTACTAAATTTTTTATGCAAATAGTCAATAACAACTTTATCAGATTCTATCCAATCCATGCCTATCAAAATGTCATACGATCCTAGGGGAATTATATTTAAATTAACTGAGGTATCCAAGTCATTAAAACCTAATAAAAAATCTTTAACTATCTCCGTAACTTTCCTTTTTACCTTTGTTTCTAGCTATACCGACCATGTATTTTTTTCTTTTTCCTTACTAAGTTTACACTTTTGAATTACTTTTGGTGCAATGTAACTTAAACTAGATTTTGAATCCATAAGTGTAGAAAGATGTATGTTCAAAACTTTACCTTCTACTTCCAACATGGTGGATTGATGGTCCGTCTGCTGATATTCCAAAGAAAAATTAACTATAGGGATTTTCCTGGCTATGTCATTCATAGTAGAAGCTTTCTATAACATGCTTATGGATTATTATTCCATCCTCCACTGGAAGTTTCGATACTCTTTACCCCATTGCTATTGGTTTAACTTCGCGTGTTGTAATTTTTATCAGTATGACCTCTTGTTCCTTTTCCAAAAGGTGAGGGTTTAAATCCTTTCCTAGGTTGATCGATCTTTTCATTTTTTTTTATTTTCCAACTTCTACTCAATTTGGATATTTGTTTAAACAAATGGTAGCACAATTAGGCCTTTCTAATTTCTTCATCCATTGTTTAGGAATTTCAAACACAATAGTTTCCTTATACACTGGGGGTAAACAACCGATAAAACTGTATACCTTGCCCTTTTCAACTCTTAGGTATGGTACATAGCATTTTAAATTTACAAACTAGGTTACAAATTCTTCAATGGTTAACAATACTAGTCTCAAATCATGGAATTATTGGGCTTTCTTATCATAATATCATTCTTACATATACATTTTTTCAATATTTTTAAAAAAATTTCCAACTCAACTCCTTATTGCGTATGTTACTGACACTTTTAGCCTCCTTCCACCAAAGAGCAGATTTAACAACCAAGATTCTATTGCTTCCTAAAATTCTCCATCAAACACGGGGGGCTTAACTTTTTGAATTATCCGTATAACTCTACAAGTCTTTTTTTTTTTTTTTCTGTATTCATTTCATCACCTTTCTTTAAATCCTAGGGGGTTATATAGGAATTCTATCTGTAGTTTCCTCACTACTGCAACTTTGTAGTGCTCCTTTTCTTTTCTTATAACGAACATAAAATAAATATAATAATTAAATTGCTAATGTTACCTTAGTATAAAAAATATTAAAATTCGGAATAAAGTTGCTAATTTTACATTAGTAATAAAAAATATTTCTATCAAAACTTTTTAACATTCCTAACATTCCCAACTTCTCAACAATGAAAATATTTTACGTCTACAATCATACATAAACTTAATAATACTTATTTTCATATATTTGCACCTATTAAAACTACCTAAGATTCCTTCATATATTTGCACCTATCAAAACATTCACTCCTAACATTCCCACATTCACTCCTAACATTGACATTTCCATATTCATTCCCTATATATTCATTCTTAACATTAGATTGCACATATCAAAGCATTCATTCCTAACATTCCCCTATTTCCACATCCACTCCTAGCATTCACTCCTAACATTGCACCTATCAAAACATTCACTCATAACATTCCCCCATTCCCACATTCACTCCTAACATTAACATTCCCCTTATATTCATTCTTAACATTAGCATTACCCATTCACATATATTAATTCTTAACATTAACATTCCCCATATATTCATTCTTAACATTATATTGAACCTATCAAAACTTCATAACATTTCTATCACTCTCAACTTCTCAACAACAAACATACATAAATTTAATAATTTACATACATTCATATATTTGCACCTATTAAATCATCTACAAAGGGACAGTGAAGTATAATAACCACGACATTACTATCAGTTATAGCAAAACATAATTTTTCATTTTAACAGCATGAACATTTTAATAGAGTTTATTTCTAGTCTATGCATTTCTATAACCAAAATTCAGAACAATAGACATAACAATCATTTACAATGAATGAGTGACTTTGCTTTAATTACAATAAATGCACATATTTACCTGATAGACAAGGGGCAGCATAGTAAGACCACACCATGAAAATACCACGTACACTTCGACAAATATACCTCCACACCGAGCAGACCTCCACGAACAAACCACCTTGCCGAAAGGAAACCAGACAAGTCGAAGGGTGACAGTATGGCGGATGTACATGTCAGACGAATGGGTGACGTGGAGGGAGATGAGAAGCAATGACCAACCAATCGGGTGGAAAGATGGGTGGCAAGACGGGTGGCGGGAGGATTAGGATGACGACATATCGTTGCAGGCAAAAACAATGAAAATGAGGCCGCAGATGACCTTATATGGTGAAAAATTATTCGACCAAACAATTATTTAGCTGAACAATTATTCAGACGAATAATTACTAAAAAACTGGTAAAAATTACCGGCTGGCGATCCATTCCGTCAAATTAAATGGTTATCGTTAAAGTTTATTTGGCCAAATAAATGATTCATCATTCTGTCAAATAACTATAATTATTCGGAAGAATAACTATAATTATTCGGCCAAATAACTCCATTATTCAACCGAATAAATATAGTTATTCGGAATAATAACGCGTGCTATGTTATTTGGGCACCTAATTCTCACGAAAGTGTCACCCATTACATAGTTTTAATTGTTATTTGGAATGAATGTATGGTTAATGAAATGATTACTATGTATACATGTTTAAGGTGGCTTCTAGTATGGCCTACGATTTGGGTCTGGATACCCAAAGGGGTCGATAGTATGACCTTTGTGCAACTTAATGGTTTTAATTTAATTATTGAAATGTTACTTGGTTACATGTTATGTGATGGCCATCATTAATATTACATGAAGCTTAAATTATTTATGCATACGATTTTGATAATGTTTATTTAATTGAAAATGGTTTGTTACTTAATGTATATTGAATTATGCAAACCTTGAAAGGGATTTGCTAGTTTGTACCTTGGATTTAGTATAGAATATTTATAAATTGTTGTTTAGATATAATTATTATTGGGTAGATTATATTTCTATTCTATTCTAGAATGGTTAATGCATATTTATGAATAGTGTTCATGTTAGTGTACTTGTAAAATTTAAATAGGTAATATAGACCTAGGTTTTAAATGAAACCCTAGATCTGAGCTAGTATCTATTTAACATGGCTCTACTCATGAATGTAATCTATGAGTAGAGTAAAATAGGCTAAAGAGAAGCTATATAATAGACATGAAATAAAACCTAGCTTACAATAAAGCACAGTTTAAATAGTAGGATACCACAGAAGTAAACTTAAATGAATAAACTTTGGTAAGTTAAGCATATGAAATAAATTGCAACATAGGGTTATACTTTAAAGATGTAAATCCTAGAATATTTAAACAGAGAAGCAATTACATGGGGTTAGGAGATATAATATGAACATTTACCTATTTCAACCAACATTTTATGCCAGAAGATGGAACCCGAAGACTAGGATCTCATACCTGTAATTTTTTAAGCTCCTTTAATGGATGAACCTGCACACTTAAATAACCACCATTAACAATTCATAGCTAGATATGACATCTGTATTATATGACCGAATCACTTGGGAACTACCACATTCCAACCAACCATGACCCAAAACCATTCCTTGTTTCAATTTAGATCCCCCCGAGCTCGATTCCAATAGACAACTAGCTTAGAGCTCTTAAGGTAGGGTTTCCTAACTCATATATTAGTTATAGATCAGTTCTGCTTTTCCTTGCAGGAAATTGTTCTCCAAGAATTCACTTGAGAACCCCAAGCCTTTCTCTCGATTCAGTCTTTATAGATAGACTTTTGAGTCAAAGGGACAGTTAAATCAAGAAACCTTGATTTCTTGATTTAACCCGCTTTTAATTAATTTGGGTAATTTTTAATAGTTTAACTTAGGAACTTTCAACTAGTTCCTAATTAGACCTTTGTAGGTATTCTACTATTCACTATATTTTAATAATAATAAATAATGGATGGAGCTTCTCTTTCTTTCTTTCATCATTAATATTATTACTATATTTATTCTTGTATACATATCATGTATAAAATACATAATAGTACAAAATTTGTTAACTTTGGTCTTTGGGTGCCGTATACCATGATCCCTATACTTAATGACACTTCTTCATTAAGGTCAACTGGTAGATGGTTAGGTCTACTAGGCTAGGAAACTCTAAATATCATTGCATTTTGGATTCCCTCATATAACATGGTAGTTCTTCCTTACTTGATGAGAATACAAAAATTTGAAATTTCATTTATTCACTTAAAAAAAATTATGGTAAGATCAATATTTTTCTCGAGTCATTTTCACTCGGGAATTCGTAATTATTTCTAGTAACCCCTAGCGCTTACCAAAGCCCATACTCAATTCTATAAATAGAGAGTCAAAAACTTAGTGCAATTCAAGATCTCTCCGTTCAACACTAATTTGAGGATGTACTTGTACAATAAACCTAGGGATACAATGGCCAAGGATATGATGCTTGAGAGCTTATGCTCAACATCAACATAGAAGGATCGAGGGCATATGCCCAACAATTCCAATTATATTTCCATGTGTTCCATAGCTTCTTGTTCAACAAAAAGGTAAGTACTCATGTGCTCAAGAGATTCTCACGTAAAAGAAATCATCAATCACTCGTGCTCTAGAGCTCCTCGCTCAACACAAAACATCTCATCAATCATGTGATTGAGGGTCCACGCCCAACACAAACAAGCATATATATAGATATATATATCATAAATAATTGGCTTACGCCCAATATATAAAACAATTCATAACCATAACTTGACAGAGGTTTATAGTCGATACTTACAATGATGTTTACTTACACTGTGAGTTCTAGGTCGAGGTGGCAAGGGATGTTACATCCTCCCCCCCTTGAATTAACATCGTCCTCGATGTTACCTGTTTTCCTAGCCTTATCTCCTTTTCTTCTTCAGTTTCTTAATGCTTTCTTTTTATATTTCTTAACCCTTCTTGACAGGTGGTGTTAGGTCACCAAACCTGCATGTTAAGCATATATATGCATGTCTACTACATCAAAATTGTTAACAATGTAAAACTCAGGAATCTTAACACCATACAATTATCATAACACGTCAGTTATATTCCCAATAAGGAAACATATAGGTACCATTTTACCTGTATTGCACATACCTTTCATGGCATTTTCCTTTCTTTGGATGTCCTCCATCCAAGCACACCAAGTGCCAACAGTACTCCAAGTACCAATTCAAGCCACCCAACACAAGGACAATACCAACCCTTCGTGTATCTCCTTTGTGCTATTCAGGGTGCTTTATCGTTATTCTTTTCTCAGGATGTTCCTCCATCCCAGCACTCCAAGTGCTAACAGTACTCCAACTACCGATTCAAGCCACCCAACACAAGGATGATACCCTTGTATCTCCTTTTGTTCTCTTTAGGGTGCTTCACCAAGCTGAGGCACTCCGTTGTCTCACACCTCCACAACACCTAGAGGTTATTCTCTTCACAGAGTCCCCCACTCATGTGACAGTCCTCTAATGTGTGCGGAACGAGTCTTAACCAAAATGTCTTACATCTGAGCATTCCCGGAATGCACAGTGGTCACTCGCTGGCCTGGGGGAAAACAAGGTAGCTTTCATCCACTACCTCCATCACCACTTCCTCGTGGTGATAATGTGTCATGCCTGCAATCACACCATAGGTGGTCAGCTCATCATATCATTGATTCAAAGAACATAAGTCATGTCTTACTTCATTTCTCATTTATCAGGTAAGAGTCTTAATACTAGTGCACTCCTTTTACCACTAAGGAATTCTATTGATTTCTTAAGCACAACATATTTTATTACTTACCTCGGCTGCATTGTAGGCCAACTTCATAGGTAAATGTATTTTCATGTTTTTGAAAGATTTGTTGTCGTACCTTGCGAGTATGTAGGAAAGATCGATAGTCTCTATGTTTGCACCGCGTGATTTCCTAAGCTTCTCTTGCATTACATTGCATCTAACCACAAC
Source organism: Pseudotsuga menziesii (assembly GCA_001517045.1). Lineage (NCBI taxonomy): Eukaryota > Viridiplantae > Streptophyta > Pinopsida > Pinales > Pinaceae > Pseudotsuga > Pseudotsuga menziesii. The sequence goes on along the minus strand of LPNX010816211.1, from coordinate 166,112 downwards.
TTTTTCATTCAGTTTCTACATACACTCAGCACTCATTTAGTAGTTAATGGAAATCTAAATGGAGATTCTTCAAGAAACCATGTTCTACTTTATAACAGTTAACAACATAGCATCTTATATAATCATTCCCCACTATTTCCATAACAAAACAATAGCAATTCCATGATAAATTTTTACCTCAGGTTTATGTCGATTTAGGCCGCAAGGTCATATGCTATTGCTCTGTGCATCTATAGGGGAAGCATCAAGGGTCTGTTCCTGTTGTTTATTTATGGACCCAAAACTTGAGAACCGATAGTTCCTATGAAAACTATTATCCCCAAACAGAACAATTGTTCTTTGTTAACAGTAATTTGTTCATAAAGGTGATAGCATTTATGCAGTTGTGCCTTACCACTAACATTCATTTGGTATATATTTTGTATACCTGCATAACACTATGTGTTTTTAATATAGTCATCCTTTCAGAATCACTTATGTTCTCAGTTAGATTTTGCACACAATGAATTTAGCTACACTTGCTAAGATTTTGGGGTAATATATTTACTCTTTTAAATGATTTATTCATCAAAATTCATTAATAGCCACCTTGTCATCTTACTCTAAAATGGTGTAAGGTTAGTTTTTACTTACTTTTCATGACATGATGGGACTTCTAAAAAGAGTGGAAACATCTTTATGAGTCACATTTTTATTCATTGCTAAATAGCAAACAAAAGGTACAGAACTTCAAATTCCTATTCATTAGTTCCTTACAAATATATCTCAATTCATTAGCGTCCATTCCAACTATGAATTGCTTCTGAAATAAATTTATTTGTCTTGTGTGCATTTATGCAAACTTCCATACCTTTACCAAAATTTTGTGCAACTCAAAAGGAGAGGATACACTTGTCTTAATTGTGGATAAAACATCTTTAAAATAAACAAAATATCAACAAAGCTATGTACTTACCTCGTTGGGCCTCACATTGAAGTGGAGAGGCTATTCCTGCATAACTACAAGGTCAACCAATATATATAATTACTTGAAGTTGCTGCACTTTACGGTACTTGTGTTGTAGATCAACGTGAGTCCGTCAATTCCTATTATCTCAAGCCAACTTGATCATCAATTAAAAAAAAACAAAATAGGTAGAATCATTTTTGAGCCCAAATAGGCCCAAGTGTTTAGACCTTTGCTCTGATACCATATGTAATGTCCCTCTTATACCTGGATGCCAATATGTGTGGAATTTTTTCTTTTTCTTTTTTGTTACACTATTACTACAAACGAGACCAATCTGTTAGTAGCAACCTTTATCAAATTTCAAATCAAATATGTCAAAACCCATGCGCATTGTAAAACAATCATTTGAGAATTGTTTTTAATGTAATTCACAATATTTCATCATCATAGTGCCCTAAAAATGCCTTACTGTGCATACCATAAAATAGTAAGACAACAATAACATTTTTCATTATTTTTTACAGTATTACCTTCCTGTACAAAATAGAAATTTGGCTTTTCTTCCCTATTAGACTATGTGTCATCTTTATAAGGATTAGGGAGCAATCTTCCCTAAATAGTCCTTCTTAGATTCAACTGATACATAAAAGAATTTCTACAACATCCTTACCATGAGAATAAATAAAAGGTAAATATACCAAAAGCACCTAAGATAACAACATCAAGGACACTCAAAATGTGACATCCCAATGAACTGAAATTGATTCTTAGAAGGAATACAAAACTGTTTTTCTCTACATCATGAAGACTTAGTTACACCCATTGGATTAAGCTCATTCTTACGTTGTTTGACCATAAAAACATCCTTAAGGAATACCAAAATATAACATGCATATTCTTTATTTCTCCATGTGATCCTCATGTTACTTGAAACCTCTTAAACCAAACTAAGTCATAAGGAACATTTCATACTAGACGCAAGGAATACTAGGAGGTTAATTTGACTGCCTCCATTTGTCACTCACTTTACAACCAGATTATATAGGATACATACACAATTACATGTAGATTATGTTCATTTATAATTTCCATGAGTTCATTTCTAATTACCTTGAGTTCTTGTCATTTCAGGATGATTCGACTACTTGTCCTACAAGCACTTCAATAATTCTTATACAATCACAATTAGGAGATCTTTCTCGATTCATAAGTTATTCAATCATAGGCATGACAGATACAATGCTTTGTTCATGTAATAGTCCTTGGAATGATACCGATCTATATCAACAACTTTAGTTATGCATGAATAAAAACCATATCACCAATCTTATAGCAAGCATTGCTCTTCCAACCACAAACAACAGGCGAAGGGACAAGAATCCCCAAGGCAGTTGTTAAGGTACAACAGGGTTCGACAGTTATAGTTTGATGAATATAATAAAATAATCTATTGCATAATCGAATGCATATATACTGTATAGTTCCCTACCATATTTTCATCATTCGCATGCTCATTACGACTCCTTCCCTATGCTTCACAACTTAGCATTAAAATATTCAACAATTCAAAGAGGAAAATATAAACTCATTTTATAAATGCAGCTAGCCACTTTAACTACTAACACTAATAACTAGAAATTAAAACTAAATTAAAACTTCATTTTCACTTTAACGACTAACACTAATAACTAGAAACTAAACTAAATTAAAACTTCATTTTCTAAGTTAAAAGACTCGACTGAAAAATTCACTTCGACATTCCACCCAACCAACTGAATCTATCTGGCGTGCATTATACCACCTAGAGTCACCCCCGAGTTTGGGCGACGAACCCACTAAAGTTAAGGGAACATCCCCAAGTGTTCTAAACATGTTTCATGGTTTGACCACACCATTTATCAACACAGTGCTAACCAGCTACCCCTATCGGCCATTACTCTGGTTTGTTCATAATACAACACTCCCTTATTTCACAGTACAAGTGTACAAGTGTATTTGCTTGATGTATTAGATAATCCTGCTAATTGAAGTGACGGATTTTTGCTTGATGTTCCCATGAAGTATGGATGTGCTATTGTGTGTTATGAACCCAACTACAGTGCTAACATGCAATTTCATATCGCTATACCAAGTGTATCAGAAACATACTGATATCTATAGAACAATAGACTTCATCTCTAGTGCAGAAAAGTATATATATACTTAAGATAACAACAACATCTTGAATATCGCAAGTTCGCAACGAATTTAGCTGCTACTGCAGTATAATTTGACTAGGACAGCAATACACTTACTGTAATTTAGGGTTCATAGTATACTTTTTTCCAGAAACAGTGAACAGTTTTTCTAGAATCTTCTAGGTCAAAAGGATTACCATTTTTAAAGAAACCAAATATGGAGACCGATTTAAAATATCTATTTAAAATCTAGGGCACGATCTTACTTGTTTCAGCCATACGAAAGGCTACAATGTGGATTCCTCAAACGAGTACGAGGATCTGCAATTCCCAAATAGGTGAGTGCAAAACCAATGCAGAGGCTAACTATTCATTTGGGTTAGCGATTTTCAGATTTTCCTTATAGATAAAAAATATTAAATAACATGCAAAGCATCCTTCTAGATCTGCGTATCCACCTTCAGCCATTTAACCTCTATGCAAGGCTAGCATGCCGAAAAATAACACACAGAAATAGATACTCTCAACTATTCATCCCATGCAGATCCAAAACGCTAAGCTGGGGCCGCGAAAGCTCAATATTAGAAATTAATTTAAGCTAGCACTGGGTTAGCATTTTTATGTTGGGCCATACAAAGGACGATTTTACATTCATTGTGTAAAAATTATATGCAAGAAACAGCATACCAAGATAGCGTTCTCAATCTGCGTTTTCACATTCACCAATGTAACGCTGTATACAATGAACAGCAAACTAAGATGAGCATTAAGATCTACGATTTCACATTCGGCTCAACAACCATGTGCAGAAAAAAACAAACAATGATGGCATCTTCAATCTGTGAATTCACCTTCAACGTAATAACACACTATGCACATAACCAGCATACTGAAATTTACATGCAGCTAAAAGGGGATGTATCACACAGAAAAAAAAAATGCCAAACCTGCGATACCACCTTCTATGCAAATAACCCATATACCAGGATGGTCTTCTAGAACTGCGATTTCACATGCAGCTTAAAAAGGAGGGTATATCACACAAAAAATTTGCCGGACCCGCGATACTGCTTTCAGCATAAACATATATGTAAGGAGCAGCGCATAGGACATTATTTCTGCTTATAAAATGATCAAACAGCACATCCAGCTTAAAAAGGAGAATATATCACACAGAAATTTTGCCGGACCAGCGATACTGCCTTCAACATAAACATATATGTAAGGATATATCACACAGAAAACTTGCCGGACAGCCATACTGCCTTCAAGATAAACATATCAGTAAAGGTATATCACACAGAAAACTTGTGGGAAAGCGATACTGCCTTCAAGATAACCATATCAGTAAAGATATATCACACAGAAAACTTGTGGGACAGCGATACTGGCTTCAAGATAAATATATAAGTAAAGATATATCACACAGAAAACTTGCCGGACAGCGATACTGCCTTCAAGAGGGCGCTCTCACCCTTCTTACATATTCTTCTTTAATAAGTTCATGGCGCCCTCCTTTTCCTTCCCAAGAGTATGTGGGATAAAATATATTGCCCATAACTCGGCAACTAAATCGCTTCTCTTTTGGTATTTTTTCACCTTTCCAATTATACCTCATGCCTTTTCCTTTAAAGGCACTACACTTTTCTATTTTAATTAATTTAACCATTTTCAATTTCTAATAGTGCTTGAGGTTTTTTTTTGGAAACATTCCCATTTTTATAATATAAAACTCTCATATGAAAACTACGCATTTACACATTAATCACACATTTAAGAATAATGCTAAATAATATCCCATTCTATATACATACATAGCATAGTATGATGCTCCACAACATATGAAGGGAAAAGATTATGACTTCTAAAGGTTTTTGCTTTAATAATGGTTTTGTATCAATATGTTTTTCATACAAATGTATCTCATTGTGCTATCTTTTTAATATATATAAATATATAGCTGTTGAAGGGTAACTGTCAGTTAGCCTTGAATTATTTTAGCATATATAATGTGGTAAAAAGAGCTTTTTAACTATACTTAAGGCATTATGTAAATTAAAATAATTGTTAGCTCTCCATACTTCAACCGTTGCATGGTCCCCTTGCTCCCTTAATAAATAAGGCATTGTTTTTTCTATAATTTCTTAATCGACTCCCCTATAGAGACCAAAGACTGTCACGCTAGTAATTAGACATTACTCTCTATTCAGTTAGCATTTACACACACACACAATAATCATTCAAGGAGTTTCTCAGTTCCCATTTTCCGGAAAGCCCTTTCCCCCTAGTGGGTTTGTCGCCAAATGTCGTGTTAGTCGTTCGAAGCTTTCAGTCGTTAACCCTATCAATTACAACCATAACTTGACAGAGTTTTATAGTCCATACTTGCAGTGATGTTTACTTACACTGTGAGTTCTAGGTCGAGGTGGCGATGGATGTTACAATGCGGTTATTAATATCTTTCTTACATTGTTTTTATGTTGATTACTATTTGTACTATGGTTAAGTATCAATTTTTAAGTTAGTTATTTGCTTACATACTTCATTATTTATAACCTATGCTTACTATCGTATACATGATTCTAACTTGGCTTTTTTATGTGATAAAGGGGTGGAGTGGTGAGACTAGTTTTTCTTGTAACCACCTGAGAGGTAACAGTTTCTACTTGTCACAATGGGCTTACCTAGTTTTGTCGAACTAATGCATTCATGTTATATTTTCATGCAGGTACACTTGGCGACAAGGAATTTGTTTATAAAGATTAACGGGAAGTGATTATCATTTTGGTCACCAGCGATTGCATTTGCAGCTCTATCCTAGTGCCATTCACTCATTGTTATTATTATTATTTATGAACTTTATGATAGTCATGGGGTCACTACCACACCTATTACTTGCGTGACACACAATTGTCATTTATGTGAAACTTATTTTCCATGGTGTGAATTCCTACGATTTGACTATGCCCTATCATATTCTTACTATATGTTATTTTTGTATTTAAATAGTTGGAAGTTAATACTTTTGTAAAACCCTTGAATTAAATGTTCCATGGTAAAGTTATTGTCTAAGAAGGAACTGTTTTACATACAAAAATCAACAATTTTATTTTTTTTTACTCTGATTAAAAATAGTGAAATGTGGACCTTGATTCTTTAAGATTGATAATAATCACTCAAACTTGCTATAAAAAATGTCATAACATAACAATGTTGTTGATCTATGCAATCAAAGTTGTGAATTGCTTGCTAGATTGTGGGACGGAATGGGAAGAAAGCCTCATCAAAAATGCTATTGTGCATGTACTCAATGCACGAGCTTTAAGACGAGAATAATAAACATTGCGACAACCAAAAGGCATTGTAGGTAATATGGCAATCCGAATAAGAGGGCATGCTTGTTGTCCATTTGTAATTTTTTCATTATATGTGTCCTTATATGGATTGGTTTTGTAAATATATGTAGCATTTTGATATTTATTATATTAACTAATATCTCTTGATAGTTTCATGTATTTATAAAGTAAACATATCCTACAAAATATCGCTGAGAGAATGTTCTTTGAAAGTAGTCATTGATGGACCATGGAGCTATGAATAATGAAGAAGAAGTTAATGATCATATTGAAAAATATGATTGTACAAATACATTGATCCATGATACATTTAATGCTAGAATGGATGATCATGATTATGATAATTAAAACAATGACTTTGATGATGTTCATTATTTACCGCTTCTTGAGAAGGCATATGCACCAGTTCATGAAGGCTCCAACACAAATATTCTCTCTTTTATATTGTTGATAATGAACTTGTTGAAGGTTATGTGATATATTGCATCACATACATATGATCATGATGTTATCTTTAATTATGCGATAATTTCATTGTTAATTCATAACTAAAATTAATACGAATGAAACATGTTTCATTAATATTATTTATATATTATATTAGCTAGGTATTTTACATTAATGTATTGTTGCTTAATAGCTCAATTTTTGTTACCATAACCAAATATTTGACCTCACAAATATCAAGATTTACCTCTCATTAGGAAAGAAATTGGAATGCAGTGTGAAGAAATTGATTCATGCCTAGTTGACCATATCATATATTATAAACAACATTAATTTGAAAAAGAATGTACATAGAAGTCAAGATGGAATTCTTTGAATGCCTACAAAATGGTTCTCCATTTAGAGATATGAAGTAAAAGTGACCACACTTTAAAGAAGATTCTCGTAATGTTAGGATTTCTTTGTTAGTAGATGGTGTCAATCTATATGCACATAAGAGATATATTTATTCTGTGTGGCCTATTTTTGTTATCAACAATAAAATTCCTCCATGGTTGTCAATAAAGAGGGAGCACATAATGTTGACAATGATTATTCTAGGAATGTGTCTACAAGAATTTTTTTTTTCATATAGTGGCATCTCACTTGTTGTATTTTGTTTCATAATGTCATATATTATTTGTTGTATTTTACTGTTGTGTATTATTTATATGTCTTAATGGATGTAATAATTACATATTTGATATGTTCAAATCAATGAGGTGAGTACCAATTTAAAGATATGAATGTATATATCAATCCTATTATTTACAAAGTACTAAAGATATGGAATTGAATCACTATGTATAATGTATCTAGACCATTGCGACAAAATAAATTTAAATTCCATGCAATTCTTGTATGTACCATACATGATGCCATAGGGTTAACCCATTCTTACGTCATGTAATTATAACGTCGACTTTAATACTATTTAATTTTATGAAATTGATATATTATACATGGATAATTTTTCAAATAATCCATTCATTTTATATAATTATAATCGAAAATATTGTTAATCCATCAACTCTTCATGTAGGTTTTAAAAGAGAGGGAAAATTTGCATGTCCAATTTGTGTTCCTAAAATCAAATATCATTGTTGAAAATTTTTCTGACCGAGAGGTGTTTGATGCGTATAGGAACTTCCCCTCTAAGAATCATAGGTATCAAACTACTAATAATGATCTATTCAATGGGAAACAAAATACTGCATTAAACCCACAAAGAATTACACGTGACATATGGAAGTTGCAATATAATAGAAACCGTCAAGGTACATACAAATCAAACTGTGTATTGATAATTGTATATGAAACGTTTTTAATCTTTTTCATCACGTGTTGTTTACTAGTGTAATTGACATTGAATTCTGTAAATTATTTATAAACCGCGATTCGGAATGGTCCCTGTGATCATGAAGTCATTAATTGGATTACACACGAAATGAAAAATTTATCCTAAACAATTTAGTATATTGTTGTACTATGAGCACATACAAATTGCTCATCTGTTTGATACAATACGTATCAGAAAGAATGTGTCTAGAACATTACGATGAATATTGGATCCTACGAGCGACAAACAAGAAATTGTAAAAATATGCAATGACATTCATGAATCAAATCATGCAATGAAAGATGCAATTCAATTGCATAGCAACATAGACAAAATTAATATAAACTCACTTCCATGGTTTTTAACACACAAACAAAGCAATTTTGTAAAACAAATCTTATGAAAAATTAAATTTCCCATCGGATTTATGTTCTACCTCTACCTCTCTCGAACAACTTTGACAACAATGTCAAACAAATTATATATGATCTTCAAAAATACATAAGGTGAGTGGTGATATCTTCCATGCATAAAGTGTTTGTTTAATGCATGGTAGAACTTAAATTTAATATTTATATTTATAATTGTTCTGTAAAATAATACTTTTTTTAAATCTAGTGATTCGTTTGCATTACTTGTAGATGGTTGTTATCTAAAGAAATCCATAAAGAAAAGGTAAAGTATTCGAGAAGAGAAATTTCGCATCTCATGTGTGAAATTCCAAACCATCTATCTTCAACACTTTTGAATGAACAATAGCACTACGTCATACTTGAAGTTGAGGAGATTGAATTGTGTGGATGATTACACTCAAGGTTCATGTGGATGGTTGAGAGGAAATTTAAATTTTTGTAGGGATTAGGTTAGACAACGAGGAAATCTAGATATTTCTATGATGGAGGGACATATGCTATACCAAAACATGATTTATATTATTGAATGCATTCCCATGTTAGCATCAAAGATGAATTTAGATCGCATTTATGATCGAGACTCCAATAACAATTTCAAAGGGGAGTAACTCATGGGAAAAGGTAGATCGAGGAATGTTAAAGATAATTATTCGCTAGTGGAGATTAATTATAGTACTTTTGATTGTTTTTTATGTTACTTCATTTTTGGTATTCAATATCCATCAATTAAAAGTGTATACCTACATGTCAAGTGAATATACATTTGTACTTAATTGTAATTTTATTTTCATGAAGCATGCAATGTCCCCAAAAATTCAAAAAATAAATTATTATGCTAGTCAAAACTACCTATGCTAGACATTAATTGAACTCTGTGGAATGTGTTGTACTATGATTGTACTGTTGTATTGTCGTAAGTTTTCGCTAGGTCCTTCTTCCATATTTCTCAACATCGTTATTAATATGTTACTTACGTTGTTGTGATATTGATTACATTTTGTACTATGGTTAAGCATTGATGTGTAAGTTAGTTATTTGCTTATGTACTTCATTATTTATAACATGTGCTTACTATAGTATACATGATTCTAACTTGTCTTTGTTAATGGATAAAGGGTTGGAGTCACGAGAATAGTTTCCCTTGTAACCACCTCAGAGCTAACAATTTTGACTTGTCATAATGGGCTTACTTAGTTTTGTCGAACTAATCCATTCTTGTCCCATTCTCGTGAAGGTTCACTTGGTGAAAGGGAACTTGTTTATAAAGATTAATGGGAAGTGCTGATCGTTTTGGTCACTAACACTTGCATTTGCATCTCCATCCCAGTGACATTCACTGGTTGTTATTATTATTATTTACGAACTGTATGATAGTGACGGGGTCACTACCACACATATTACTTGCGTGAAACAGACTTCTTATTTATGTGGCACTTATTTTCCATGGTGAAAATACTTACCGCTTGACTATGCCCTATCATATTCTTACTATATGGTGTTTTTGTTTTTAAATAGTTGGAAGTTACTACTTCATATGCCATGGACATGGGGCTTAAAGCCTAATTTTATTCAATGCATGAAATGGTTTAAGCCTTTACGTTGATTTGGGTGGCAAGTTGTAATATAGTCCAAGGACTATTTGATTATGGATCTGGTCTGCATTAATTGTGGCGAGGGGGTGCTATCAATGTTCCTTGGGGGATGGGGCGATCAAGATTAGGGATTGTCCCAAGCGATAGTTTGGTATTTTGCATTATTGATGCTTTCTCTCTCCTCATGCTTGGTGTGAAGGAAGGTGACTACGATGGCTTAGAAGACATATGTGGGTGCCCTATTTCATTATCATCATTGTTGATTTCAAATTAGGTATTATTCATACTTCTCATATCATGGCTATGCTCTGTTGCAGGCTTGCAGGAGTGGCGAGTATAGGTGTGATTCATAGATGGTGAGAAAAACCATGGTAAAATCCATACTCCTTCGGTAAGCATACTATGCAAGTATTTACTCGCCCCTCTTGTGGTATCATGGTTTCAACTGAGTTGTCAATCGTCATAGGTTGGATTTGCTTGATTCTGATTCCAATGGATGTAATTTTGGTTGGGTGTTTGATTGTATCTTACATGAGCTCTGCATTCTGTAAATTCGATAGGATGAGGGTTTTGTTTATTGGGGTTTTTTATGCCTATGGGCCTTTACTTTTAAAATGTATTGGGATGTATTTAAATGGTGATTCTATGCAGGGAAGAGAGTGTGCATACACCCTTGATAGGTTCTATGTATTTTTTAAATGAATTTTTTAATTAGGGTAGAGGAAATGTGTAATGTTAAAAAAAATGGAAAATAAAAAAATTAAAGGCTAGTGAAAACTACCTAGACGGAACATTATTCACTTGACGAATTATATCATACACTTCATGTACCCCTGTTTACTCATAAATTGTTCTTTCATTTTATTATTTACCTTCAATCATTATTATTCATGTATTTTACTTATGATGGCATACTGCTTTTTACTTCTTGGTCTTATGTTTATACATTTGTCGCATATGTGTTGTTACTAGATTTTAAATGCTTCGTCTTTTCTCAATAGTTGTACTTGTTAAACGAAGTGAGTGGAGTGGCGGGACTCGTTCTCCCATGAGAGTTTCAGAGGTGAAGGTCTTTACTTGTTCGCAGGCTTACTTAGTTATCTGAACTAAGGCACCTATTTATTTCACATGTAGTTCATGCTTTGCGATGGGGTCTTGTGTAAAGAGTTCTGAAAGTGTTGATCCTAAAGAATCATATGGCTGGTTGACTTTGGTTCTTTTCCAACTCAAAATTATAACCAAGTATAATACTATTCTCGTCAATTTATCTATTACTGCTAAATTTGCATGTACATTACTTATGCTTCATTATGGTTTTGTAATTCATCATTTTACATCTTAGTGTATATTCATTCTATGTTTATCTTATTAAATCTTATTAACATTTCTTACGTGTTTCTTACTGCAAGTTATGCTCATGGCTTAATGACAGGCCTTTGATTTTTATGAGGGTTAAATGTTAACATGGCATATTACATATCCCATGTTCACTAAGTATTAACCTTAGAACAATTTGCATTGTATTAAATTAAGGCTTTAAGCCTATGGTATATATGTTATTTAATCTATAATTCTTGTTGCTTGACTTAATACTACCACAGACCTAGCTTGGACTATGCACTAAACCTTAACATTGTAATATATTAACCCTTGCTATAACATAAACGTTGTAATGTGTTACCTTGTGATATGATTTGCGGTGGCGACATAACATATGGTTTGGAACATATGGTAAAGGCATTTTAACCCTTGCATGGAAATGGAGAGCAATACTAAATGGACGGTACTAAACTATAGCTTAGTGGGTTTTGTATTTGGTGGTGGAAACCAACTAGTGCCATTAATGCATCTTGGTTTTCGTGGCATCCCTGCATTAGTATTGGCTCACGATGGTTTGGTCATTTCGTTTTTCTTTTTGGGTTTGTTCTTCTTGGTGCAGGGGTTATGGAGGTGACCTTCAGACTTGGAATGTGATATTTGCTTTGGAGTTTTTGTGCCTACTAAAGCTTTGTTCTTTCAATATTTATTGTTTCCATACTTCTGATTCAAAGCTTTGTTGGTTGGTTGCTGGTGCCAAAGTGTGGTGATGCGTAGTGTGGCTCTAACTCTGTCAGGGTTTTTACTATGAGCGATATGCAAGGTAAGCCTTTCTAATAAGCTTACGCTTGTTGTCTCTCAACCTATCTACATGTTGTTTCACTATTTGATGTTGGGATTCTTTGCGGGTTCTGAATTCAACTTTGGGCTTTGTATTGCGCAAACTTGGGTTTTAAATTAATGGTGTAGGTTTTGGCCATGGAGCAACTCATGTTTTTCACAGGATTTGTGTATTTAAGTTTTGGGTTATGTAAATCATAAATGGATTTGGGATTTTGAGCCATGGGCTGCACCATTGATTGCAATGGTGCCATACCCCATTGGCATGCCTGTGTGGACTTTGTTTTGGAATTTAATGGTGACAGTGTGGAAAGATTGCGATTGGAATTATTGTTCACAATGTAAATACCTTGCGTTTATGAGATGTACATGGTTATTTGGCTTACTGTGTGTGTATGGAATTTCATTTCCACGCTAAAGGTTTAGTATGATGTTTTATATAGAGCCATATGCCTTCGTTTATGGTTTGTTTGTTGGGTATTAATAATTGATTGTAAGGGTTGACAACATGGTGTAAGGCCATGCCATAAATGGCTTCAGCCTTTCCCATCGTCGCTGCGATAGCTTCACTGTGTTTTATTACTGTTTACACTTTTTTGCTTAACTTGTGAGGTGAAATCGTTAACATAGTTATTTGTTATGATATTCAAATTGTGTATGATATCATGTGTTTAGTATATTATGTGTACTATATACATTCCTGGGGTGTAAACCCACGATTGCCTTTGTCACTGGGGTTAGGATTTTAAGTAGACTGTGTTAAAAAAAAATTTGGCCAAGGCTGTGCTTACAACATTGGGTAAAAAACAGGGTCTTACAAACTCGCTTTAACATAATGGTTTGTTATCGTAATAGTGTTGATTATATGAAAGTAACCTGCATACTTTGTTGTATAGTGTGGCCTTGGTGAATTGATAGCCACAGGGTTTGAATCCTATGCATGGATAATTGTAATAAGTTGTATTTTGATTTATATAAAAGGGGTGGGCTTGTATTCCAAGAGGATTTGATTCTCGTCCCCATTGTAATACTTGAGTTTGTAATTTGATTTCGACATGGTTTTAATAGATGATACAATTTCCTGTGTATGATGTATTATTTACTTTGTTATATGAAATGAGATTGTATGTTATGTAATTTTGTTTAAATTTTATGCATAAATGAAATGGTTTAAGATAGGACTGTGGGTGTTATATGTAATGTCCCCCTTATACTCACTAATTATTTTTGTATAGTCAAGTAATTGTACTGGGTTACTAGTGAGGAGCTCAAGGCCAAGGCCCTCACCAGCAAAACCTTAGTAGGTAGGCGATTAACTACCTAATCCGTGGATCTAACAAAACAAGCATACACTGACGCAAGTTAAACAATCCAGAACTAATCCACTATGGAATATTAAACAAAAAGTGGAATATAAAACTCCACACCCATTATGGTTCTTCCACCTTGCTTTAAGCGAGAGGCATTGAAGGAAGAAGATATAGCCATTATACATAAAGAGTATATACTTATATATGATGATATATATATCTATATAAATATATACATAAAAAGACATATATATATATATATATATATATATATATATATATATAAGGGTAGAATATATATATACAAAAGTATTTCATGTGTAACAATGAAGGTAGTTACAATCATGGAAAATGGAACACCATATAAGGGAAATCGTATATATATATTATATACATATATATGGGAGCTAATATCCACTTGTTTTAAAGTAGCCCTAGACAAGGTATTAGTATATAAATAAAGCTAAGTGATTGAAAGATTTAAAGCAGAATTAAATCTAAATACTAACAAAATTAAGATAGAACATTGCGTGAGCAAAAATAAGATTTTTGGGATCAAAATATTTTGTTTCTTTTCCTTATTATGAGGAACCACGCATGAGTAACTAACTTAGGCAAGAAGATATTATTGAGGATTCTATGCCGGGTTTTCCTCCATATTTTTATCCGAAAGGAATCAGCCGTTAGGGAAGGTGGACATAGAATTAGTAACCATAATTACTGAGGGAGAAAATATGCCTGGTTCAGTGGTGAAATCCTGGCAGGAAAAGGCAGCCGCCCCACACTATTAAGAGAAGGAAATCACATAGTGAGAGGGGGGTTTTTTTGGAAAGGAGTGCATATCCTAAGAAAAGATCTGCCTTCCGTGGAAATGGTTTTTCCATTCCAAGGGAATGGTCTATGTGAGAGGAGGATAATCTCTGCGTGTCTGATGAGAAAAGCGATTTCTTCATGTCTGCTATGACCGAACGTTCTGTAATAGTAGAAGTTTTCATCACCAGCTTAAGGAATTTGATTTACAATACCCACTTTCCTATGGGCTTACTTCTTACTAGCCGCCCTGATCGTGTGAAGATATCGCTGCACACGTTTCCCGTTGCAGACAACTGGGCTCAAATCGGGATGGAGGGAATAGAGTTAGAGGAAATGTCTCGCATGCTGCGCGGGATGGCTGCGTTGCGTGGATGACTGCGGCCGGAACTACATGGTGTACTGCGTAAGTTTTCGAATATCCTTTAGATAAACCCTGTGGGCTTTGGATTTTTATTCATCACATCAAGCTTTACACCTACGATTGGAATTTATCCCTCACTGTTTTCCTGGGACTTGCGCTGAGATTCAGCTACTAAGCTTTGATGTTTTGCCATTTAGAACACCCAACCGTGTTAGATTTTGATGTTGGTTTTCGAATATGCTCATATTCCATGGGTCCCTTTTTTTCTTCTTCTCTCACTTAATAGATTCATATTTTGGTATTTGATTACACTGGTTTGATTATAATTTCCGATGTTAGAACCTTGAGCTTCTTGGAAGTTTATTTTACAGAGGCCAAACCTTGATAAGGTGGTGACTCACACCTATAGTTTTTTATTTATAGGTATCTTGCTCGGATATGAATAGGATCTAGGAGCGATTCTGCATTTTTATTTAGGGACGTTGTTAGTTATCGCTCTGCCAAGATGCGGTTTAAGGGCACGCAAATCCAGACTAGGGTTTGAAAGTTCTGTGGACTTTTCCTTTCTCCTTTATGAGGAATATATTTGGGACACTTAGTTTATGTCTGTTCATCATATATCGGAAGCATCCGATTAATTTTACATTGAAATAGGCATTGTGTTTCATTCCAATCGAGTGCTTCCAACACATCTGGGTCTGGCAATTCTTGGCTGCCATGCTTCAAGCTTTGCGACATTCACTTTGAGTCAGTTTATGCACTGTTTGATTTTGATCTATGTGTAGATGTGGATGGTGTCTATCCACCATTGGAAATTTGGATTTATATTTGTAGATATTTGAATAGGAAGTAGTGCTAAAAAGGATGTACGAATTTGATATTTTTATAGTAATAACTGTTGGAGTATAGTGACATAATATTTTTTTTAATAGATCGAAATTTATTACAACCATGGCCATCACTACGACTTAAATCGATCCGGATTTATCTATACCTGTGTATATATATATAGGTGGATAACTTGTGTGTGTATATTTTTACGAATCCTCTTTAGTAGTTTTGAGCTATGTTTCATTACCTTCAAGATGTTAGTTCCTTGTATTTTGGTGATTTCGATCTAGAGTATGTGTCACTAGTGTTACACCATCCTGGTCATTTTTAGGCACTACGCATTATAGGCATTTTGGAGCAGACTATTTTTGAGTCAATATGAACCCATATGTCCTGGTGAGCCCTATCATTTAGTTTCGAGCATTTTTCTTACATGTATTTGTATAGGCCCAACATTGCAAATTTGGGTAATGTCTCATAAAGTAATGATGAATCCTAACTTGTTTCAAAATAGGCTCATTAGAATAGAATGAGAATTATTCACGAGAGTAAAATGATTGGATAGTGTTCCAACATCTGATAAAATACTCTATGAAGAGGGAGACTTTTGAGATATGACAAAAATGTAAGCCAACAGTTTTGTTGTTGCAGATTGTAATCCTTTAATAAAATAAATGTCACAGGATGTGACAATTTGGTGGACGTATCCCAGGGATTGGGCGAACCACGTACATTGGTGTCCTTCTTGTCTTTGTGCTTAAATGTTGTAAATTATTGGTATTGTTTTGCGTACTTTCTCTTATGATGTGCAACCTTGTAAATTGACTAAACACTGGTGAATGATAATCATGAAAAGTTTTTGGTAATGATTTTGATACGCGCATAAGTATTAAAGGCATTATGAATTCTTGTGTGCACACTAATAATGTTTAAAGGTACCATGAAGACGAGACTCTTGTGGACTATGCCTATCCAGGTTATGAAGATAATTTATTGGAACTCAAATTCAGTTGTGGTCTTCATCATGACTAAGACATGGATGATTGAAGATTACAAATGGATACGGATAAGGGTATATCTCTTATGATTCATTAGTTAAGAGACAAAAATGAAGAGTCCTTAATTTGGAACAGCTTTTCTTAATGGGATGGTAATGTTATAACTCTGCGCCTTTGACAGTAGACAAATCATGGTTATAGATTTGTGTTTTAAATCCTTAATTGTACACCACTTAGAGACACATAGTGGAAGCATTCTGTTCTATATAGCTTGAAATGTGTTTAGATGGATAAGTTGTTATAATATGAAAATTTATTTGGAAATGTCACATGTATGAAATAATGGATTAGTTAATTTAATGCTTCTGACCTGGTAGGTGCTTGAATTGGGTGAAGGTAAAAGTTGGAAATTCTAAATTAAGGTCCCTACCTAGCATGTTAAATTACATATCAACATTAACCTTGTAAACCTTTTGTAATGATCAAGTTAACAACATTGTTTCATGATGTTTCAACGATCGGTTCACAATACGTTTTAGTTTGCACCTCTCCAATGTGCTATATCTATTTTTAGGATGGTTGCTTGAAAGATAAACCTTGTAT
This sequence comes from Pseudotsuga menziesii, assembly GCA_001517045.1. Lineage (NCBI taxonomy): Eukaryota > Viridiplantae > Streptophyta > Pinopsida > Pinales > Pinaceae > Pseudotsuga > Pseudotsuga menziesii. Next base: position 148,727 of record LPNX010816211.1, on the reverse strand, counting down.
GTTAAATGAAAACAAAAAATTTGCTCTTGTGAACATAGGGGCATTATAGTTATAAGAATACATAACGTGTCATGGATACCATCAAAGTTGCAGATAAGAAAATCTGTTATCTAGGTGAATTGATTAAATTTTGTCTGCATAATGTAACTATGTGAAAATGGGCATGTGACAAACTATGGTTGTATGTAACTCTTGAGTTTAATCAAAATGATGGTATGGATTGTTTGAATGGTGATTCCAAAAGAAGATGCTAATGACATCCATTATAGGGCTAAACGACCCAGTCGTTACTTAGGTATACTTGTTTATGAAACTAATGGATTGAGCATAAGTAAATTTAACGTTATTTGCATGATTGATTTTCTAACAAGGAGAACGGATGTAAGTCATTGAATGACTGTCTTTCCATGCATACAGTTTTACCTTATCGAATTGGATTGAACATGTTTCAGCTGACACTAACAGGGTTGATTCTTTTGTAGTAGCAGTGAAGTGAAAAATTTCTCATTTTCAAACCAAATGGCATTAAGGTACAGGAGGTACATTACATATGGTATCAGAGCCAGAGTTGAAACGCTTGGGCCTAATTGGGCTCAAAAACGCTGCTACATGTTTTATTTTAGAACTACATGTCTACTGACCTTGGAGTTGTGCAGGGGAGGCTGGAACATTGGCCCAAAAATCACAACAAATATGACCCAATACCTTGTCAGCTCAATGTAAGACCCGAGCATGTAAGTACACAGGTATCAAGTTATTCTCTTGCTCACTTACGAATATGTTTACAAATAGCTAAGATGATTGCTTCGTCTCTATTTTGAGTTGCACCAATAAAATTTACTGAGGTTTAGAAATTATTGTTGGTCAAACTCATGGTCGACAAGAGTACTATAGTAGTTTCTATTACAATAGTAATATCAAAATTGGAGACTCACAGTTTTATGTATAAGTATATATTCTGTGAGCTTGCTTCAGTTTCTTTATGCATCCATGCCTTCTAAATATGGATCTGGTTATGATTATTTTCTGTGAGTTTTGCTTGAGTTCTGTATGCATTCAGGATTTTAATGTGCATCCGGGCATGGGTATGCTTCTGTGATTCTTGCGTGTTTTTTCATATGCGTTCAAGACCCTAGTATGCGACCGATTAAAAGATTTTTAGATATGAATCCAAGTATGAGTAGGCTTCAGCAATTATATTATTGCATGAATGTGAGATTTAGATTTCCATGGTGGTATGTAATTGCAAAGATAGATCTGATCATAGGAGATTAATCCTGTTAGACCTAATGCTTGTATATGGTTGCATGTTTAGATCTAAGGATGGTATGTGTTCCAAGTATAGATCTCATGTATGGGAATTCCGATCTCGTGGTGGCATGAGTTTGCAAACACAGACCTGTTTATAAATTGAATTCTGTCGAGATCTAATGGTTGTATGTATGGGCGTGGCCTGGACCTTGTTGTGTAATTGATTTGGTAAGGTTAATGCATGAGTCATAAATGAAATGCCTCCTATTTCCTTAATTTTGGAATTATTGCTGATATGTGTAATCCATTAACCTTGTGGTTGAGTATTTGAGATCGAAAATCCTCTTTTAGCTTCCCAATTTAATTAGGTATCAACTATGAATTTGTTGCTGAAATTTTATCTGATTTCTGGTAAGTTTCCTTTTGATACTTAATCTCCTCCCTTGCGACTTGAATACCAAAGATCTGATTAAATGCTTAAAGAATGTTGACACATTTCTCGACGACGGCAGTAAAATGAAGGTTTGAAAGTTGTCAATGATTTTGTTTTGTGGGTATAAATTCATTGATAGAGGTTTTTAAGTTTTGTGCTTTAAAAACCTATTGCTTGTTCAGTAAAGTAACAAATATGAATACAAGATAAGCCATATCACCTTTTGAATCCTGACATTGTTGGATTGAGCATTGAAAATCCTTAAAGAGACAAATTGGCAAGTGTACTTCTTGATCTAAGTTGATCTTGCTAGAGATATTTTGGATATTGTTGAATGATGTTTTTTATAGCTACAAGTACCAGCATCATGATTGCTAAGTAGATAAATTCTTAGAGTCATGCTCTTATATTGTGAATGATCTAGGATTGGGTCCTTGTGCTTGGATTTGAGTTGACCTTGAACTGTCTTGTGTTTTGATGGTACTTTCATTTTTGGGGTATTGATCTAGTAAGATGAATGGACTATTTGTAGGATTGCTATCACATGTCTATTCTAGAAAGAACCCTAGAAATGGTTATAGTGCTAGATTGAAGGATCTTGTTGGTAATCTTGTGATTTAAAAACCATTAAGAATCTAATAACATTGTTGTTGCTTGGATGTTGTTAAGATTGGCATTTTAAGAGCCTATATGGATTGGATTATCTAAAGATATTGTTGTTTCGATGAATGCTGTATATTGTTACATGCTAACATGGCAGGATAGGCCACGAACACTATCCATTGGAGCTGACCGTTAGAAAATGTTTGTTGCTATAAATAAGGAGGTTAAGTATGGGTGATGTTTTACTCAATATAGTTATCGAACCTCGATTTTCTTTATGAACAAGGGATAACTTATGACGATGTTGTTGCATACTAACATTGCAGGCTATGACCATTGCTACATCGAAGTACATTATGGTATAAAATATGCCTGTGTATGTAAGTTACGCTCAATTGCTCAGAAAAGGAGTAAGGAATAATTCTTGTTTTGTTTACAAGGATATGTAACTCGTGAATGACGATTAAAAAATCGATGCAAAGTATGAAACTCTCATTACTTGATTATTGGCATTTTTGAATGCTTTGACTGACCATGTAAGTTGAATTATGAATCGGGACAATGACAATAAAGTCATCCAGGCACCATGGAATGTGCGTTACAACAATCAATGTTAAAAAACTTATACAAAATATATATATATATATATATATATATATATTCGGATGCCGTGGGAGCACCATGGTGTTAGGCAAGAGATTTTTGTGTGAGCACACTGGTGTTAGGCATACATGCTGCAGGAGCACAGTGGTGTTAGGAAAGTGATTGTTGTGTGAGCACAATGGTGTTAGGCAAGCGATTGCCGTGTGAGCACATTGGTGTTAGGCATGGGGTGTGGCAAAAGACCTAGGAAAAAATTTGGACATCTGGAAAGACATGACGCTGTTTGATGTCACTGAGGAGAGTAACCTTAGAATTATTGCAAGTCCACACCAGAAAAAGGAAAAAAGAAACTCAAAGGGAGTTTGGAAAAACATAACGAGCATAAAAACATGTTAAATGACTTTTCCAAAAAAAAGGTTACATTGCTTAAATGTGAAAAAATGGTTCCTCGTGTAGAGGACAACCTAATTGACCAAATATTGGAGATAAAGCCAATGGAAAAGGGGAGTAATCATGTTTTATTTGCGTTATGAAAATGATTGGATATCATGGCATAAAGGAACACCAGAAAATTGCATATTATTATGATGCAAAAGAATCTATGGCACATGTTTAATTGAATTACAAATTTTGAACATGAATTACTGAGAAATTTTGGCTAGAACCGAACCTTGTGCAGGTAATTGCAGGTCTTAAATGATGGAGACTTGAGAAGTACCAAAGGATCTCCAGGGTTCAGAATGAAGAGATGAAAAGAAGAAAAGATGACTCAGGATACAAGGGAAATGGTCGAAGGACAAGAACACCGAGGACAGTGTTAATTTTAGGGGGGAAGGATGTAATGTCCCCCTTATACTCACTAATTATTTGTGTATAGTCAAGTAATTGTACTGGGTTACTGGTGAGGAGCTCAAGGCCAAGGCCCTCACCAACAAAACCTTAGTAGGTAGGTGATTAACTACCTAATCCGTGGATCTAAGAAAACAAGCATACACTGACGCAAGTTAAACAATCCAGAACTAATCCACTATGGAATATTAAACAAAAAGTGGAATATAAAACTCCACACCCATTATGGTTCTTCCACCTTGCTTTAAGCAAGAGGCATTGAAGGAAGAAGATATAGCCATTATACATAAAGAGTATATACTTATATATGATGATATATATATCTATATAAATATATACATAAAAGGACATATATATATATACAAAAGTATTTCATGTGTAACAATGAAGGTAGTTACAATCATGGAAAATGGAACACCATATAAGGGAAATCGTATATATATATTATATACATATAGATGGGAGCTAATATCCACTTGTTTTAAAGTAGCCCTAGACAAGGTATTAGTATATAAATAAAGCTAAGTGATTGAAAGATTTAAAGCAGAATTAAATCTAAATACTAACAAAATTAAGATAGAACATTGCGTGAGCAAAAATAAGATTTTTGGGATAAAAAGATTTTGTTTCTTTTCCTTATTATGAGGAACCACACATGAGTAACTAACTTAGGAAAGAAGATATTATTGAGGATTCTATGCCGGGTTTTCCTCCATATTTTTATCCGAAAGGAATCAGCCGTTAGGGAAGGTGGACGTAGAATTAGTAACCATAATTACTGAGGGAGAAAATATCCTTGGTTCAGTGGCGAAATCCTGGCAGGAAAAGGCAGCCGCCCCACGCTATTAAGGGAAGGAAATCACATAATGAGAGGGGGGTTTTTTTGGAAAGGAGTGCATATCGTAAGAAAAGCTCTGCCTTTCGTGGAAATGGTTTTTCCATTCCAAGGGAATGGTCTATGTGAGAGGAGGACAATCTCTGCGTGTCTGATGAGAAAAGCAATTTCTTCATGTCTGCTATGACCGAACGTTCTGTAATAGTAGAAGTTTTCATCACCAGCTTAAGGAATTTGATTTACAATACCCACTTTCCTATGGGCTTACTTCTTACTAGCCACCCCGATCGTGTGAAGATATCGCTGCACACATTTCCCGTTGCAGACAACCGGGCTTAAATCGGGATGGAGGGAATAGAGTTAGAGGAAATGTCTCGCATGCTGCCTAGGATGGCTGCGTTGCGTGGATGACTGCGGCCAGAACTACAGAGTGTACTGCGTAAGTTTTCGAATATCCTTTAGATAAACCCTGTGGGCTTTGGATTTTTATTCATCACATTAAGCTTTACACCTGCGATTGGAATTTATCCCTCACTGTTTTCCTGGGACTTGCGCTGAGATCTAGCTACTAAGCTTTGATGTTTTTCCATTTAGAACACCCAACCGTGTTAGATTTTGATGTTGGTTTTCGAATATGCTCATATTCCATGGGTCCCTTTTTTTCTTCTTCTCTCGCTTAATAGATTCATTTTTCTTGATTTGATTACACTAGTTTGATTATAATTTTCGATGTTAGAACCCTGAGCTTCTTGGAAGTCTATTTTACAGAGGCCAAACCTTGATAAGGTGGTGTCTCACACGTACATTTTTTTATTTATAGGTATCTTGCTCAGATACGAATAGGATCTAGGAGCGATTCTGCATTTTTATTTAGGGACGCCGTTAGTTATCGCTCTGCCAAGATGCGGTTTAAGCGCACGCAAATCCAGACTAGGGTTTGAAAGTTCTGTGGACTTTTCCTTTCTCGTTTATGAGGAATATATTTGGGACACTTAGTTTATGTCTGTTCATCGTATATCGGAAGCATCCGATTAATTTTACATTGAAATAGGCATTGCTTTTGATTCCAATCGAGTGCTTCCAAAACATCTGGGTCTGGCAATTCTTGGCTGCCATGCTTCAAGCTTTGCGACATTCACTTTGAGTCAGTTTATGCACTGTTTGATTTTGATCTATGTGTAGATGTGGATGGTGTCTATCCATCATTGGAAATTTGGATTTATATTTGTAGATATTTGAATAGGAAGTAGTGCTAAAAAGGATATACGATTTTGATATTTTTATAGTAATAACTGCTGGAGTATAGTGACATAATATATTTTTTAATAGATCGAAATTTATTACAACCATGGCCATCACTACGACTTAAATCGATCCGGATTTATCTATACCTGTGTGTATATATATATAGGTGGATAACCTGTGTGTGTATATTTTTATGAATCCTCTTTAGCGGTTTTGAGGTATGTTTCATTACCTTCAAGATGTTAGTTCCTTGTATTTTGGTGATTTCGATCTAGAGTATGTGCCACTAGCGTTACACCATCCTGGTCATTTTTAGGCACTACGCATTATAGGCATTTTGGAGCAGACTATTTTTGAGTCAATATGAACCCATATGTCCTGGTGAGCCCTATCATTTAGTTTCGAGCATTTTTCTTACATGTATTGGTATAGGCCCAACATTGCAGATTTGGGTAATGTCTCATAAAGTAATGATGAATCCTAACTTGTTTCAAAATAGGCTCATTAGAATAGAATGAGAATTATTCATGAGAGTAAAATGATTGGATAGTGTTCCAACATCTGATAAAATACTCTGTGAAGAGGGAGACTTTTGAGATATGACAAAAATGTAAGCCAACAGTTTTGTTTTTGCAGATTGTAATCCTTTAATAAAATAAATGTCACAGGATGTGACAATTTGGTGGAAATATCCCAGGGATTGGGCGAACCACGTACATTGTTGTCCTTCTTTTCTTTGTGCTTAAATGTTGTAAATTATTGGTATTGTTTTGCGTACTTTCTCTTATGATGTGCAACCTTGTAAATTGACTAAACACTGGTGAATGATAATCATGAAAAGTTTTTGGTAATGATTTTGATATGCGCACAAGTACTAAAGGCATTATGAATTCTTGTCTGCACACTAATAATGTTTAAAGGTACCATGAAGACGAGACTCTTGTGGACTATGCCTATCCAGGTTATGAAGATAATTTATTGGAACTCAAATTCAGTTGTGGTCTTCATCATGACTAAGACATGGATGATTGAAGATTACAAATGGATATGGATAAGGGTATATCTCTTATGATTCATTAGTTAAGAGACAAAAATCAAGAGTCCTTAATTTGGAACAGCTTTTCTTAATGGGATGGTAATGTTATAACTCTGCGCCTTTGACAGTAGACAAATCATGGTTATAGATTTGTGTTTTAAATCGTTAATTGTACACCACTTAGAGACACATAGTGGAAGCATTCTGTTCTATATAGGTTGAAATGTGTTTAGATGGATAAGTTGTTATAATATGAAAATTTATTTGGAAAGGTCACATGTATGAAATAATGGATTAGTTAATTTAATGCTTCTGACCTGGTAGGTGCTTGAATTGGGTGAAGGTAAAAGTTGGAAATTCTAAATTAAGGTCCCTACCTAGCATATTAAATTACATATCAACATTAACCTTGTAAACCTTTTGTAATGATCAAGTTAACAACATTGTTTCATGATGTTTCAGCGATTGGTTCACAATACGTTTTAGTTTGCACCTCTCCAATGTGCTATATCTATTTTGCTCTTGTGAACATAGGGGCATTATAGTTATAAGAATACATAACGTGTCATGGATACCATCAAAGTTGCAGATAAGAAAATCTGTTATCTAGGTGAATTGATTAAATTTTGTCTGCATAATGTAACTATGTGAAAATGGGCATGTGACAAACTATGGTTGTATGTAACTCTTGAGTTTAATCAAAATGATGGTATAGATTGTTTGAATGGTGATTCCAAAAGAAGATGCTAATGACATCCATTATAGGGCTAAACGACCCAGTCATTACTTAGGTATACTTGTTTCTGAAACTAATGGATTGAGCATAAGTAAATTTAATGTTATTTGCATGATTGATTTTCTAACAAGGAGAACGGATGTAAGTCATCGAATGACTGTCTTTCCATGCATACAGTTTTACCTAATCGAATTGGATTGAACATGTTTCAGCTGACACTAACAGGGTTGATTCTTTTGTAGTAGTAGTGACGTGAAAAATTTCTCATTTTCACACCTAATGGCATTAAGGTACAGGAGGTACATTACATTATATGTGACAAAGATGTGAATCTAGGACCAAAAGGATGGTCACAACATTCTTGTTTTTCTTCAATATAGCAGACCTTGAAGGGTATTAAATGGATTATTTATCTTGTATTTAAATGTAGAATGGTTTATAGGTAGCTTTTATAGATATAAATGCATAGTAATAATTTACCGAACATAGCTAATATTAATCAGGTAAAACATAATAAATAGTCTAGGGATTCATACCTATAAATTGAAGCTGTGTTAATGGCTAAAGTTGCACACTCAAATAACTAGCATTAAAAATTCAAGACCGATTGTAATATCCCTCTCATATTCCCTCTAATATTTTGTAAATTCGCATATTAATGTACTTGTCTCAGTGAGGAGCTCAAGGCCAAGGCCCCACCAAGACAACACCTTGTGGCTTATAAAAATTAACAACCGAAGTGAAAATACTTAAGAGATGAAAATGCATTGACACAACTTAAACAAAAGGGCTAACTAAACCCACCATGGATAAAAATTTATCCCAACTTAAGACACCCTAGCAGAACACTCAATCCTAGTAACCTTGATGAGAGGGTTGGAGAGGTTAAAGAAAGAACCAAGGAGAAAACAATCCAAAGGATTAGGGACATATATATGGATAGGATAAAAAGGGGATGACATATAGAAGAGATTCATCATATAGTAAATATATATATATATATATAATATATAACTGAGGCAAATTGCTTACACATATAAGTACCTTAATTACATATGGATAACCGTTATAAGAACGAATACCCATATTAAATGGTATATGATTCTATCCTCTGTATTAGCCATGAGTTTAGGAACCGTTACAGGATATTTTAGTCACCAATTGACACATCTTATACTCATCTTTGAGTTTCCTTTGATTATGGGAAAAGGCAATAATGGGGAAAACCATTTTTAGAATGCTGAAGGCCTTTTAATTACTCCCCACGATTGGAGTTAAGGGACGTTGAACCAACTATTTTTAAATTTCCAAAACAAGCCGAGATCTGATGAAGGAGGTAATTTAGGGCATGCGTAGGCACTGATAGGGGAGGAGAACGCAGGCCACCACCAGTAATCCCTTCGATCTATCAATAACCGTAGTGAATTGACTGTTGGAAGGGGGGGAAGAATGAGGCTATTTTTTTTTTATGGTGGTCTATGTTTCTGAATAAGAACAAGAGGTGCCTACCCTTTGGGGATATCTGTGCTTTCTGTAAGCAACGATATGTACCTTTCTTTTTATAAACCAGGATCTTGGGATTTTGAGAGAGAAATGATCTCTGCGTTTAGAGGAGAATGATCTCTGTGTTTTGATAAACAAAAATCTTTCATTTTGATCCATGAATCTCACTATTTGATTGCTTGTGATTTTGATCCATACTCAATGCTATAAACAAAGAGTTACAAACTTAGTGCAATTCCAGAGCTCTCCATTCAACACTAATATTAGGATGTACTTGTACAATACACTTAGGGATTTAATGGCCAAGGATCTCATGCTCAAGAGCTTCTCACCCAATACAAATCATGAGTCATTCATGTGCTCTGGAGCTTCTCACTCAACACAAAACGTTTCATCAATCATGTGCTTCAAGGTCCACCGACAACACACACACACACACACACACACACACACACACACACACACACACACACATATATATATCATCAATAATAGGCTTATGCCCAATAAATAAAACAATTCATCATGTTCATATGGAGTCGGGCCGTTGACCCAATATATCAAAATAAAACATTAAGATAACATCATAATCAATAGGCTCATGCTTATAAGTGCTTGGTCCAAAATTCGGGATATTACATACAAACATCCAAACTCTCTAAAAATTGATACTATGGGTATTTTGAAGACATTATTCACTGTGGTTTTAACTCCTTCAAATTAGTTCCTTTTGTTTTCAAATGGTATAGGCTACAATTGAATCAACATTATCACGATAGAACAATTATTTAACATGATAATGAATTTACCATGGTTAGTAAAAGGTTTTGTCAGCCATGAAAGAATTTCTATGTTCTTCCAAGGCAATGTGAATAAGAATTTTACTCTAAGGCTCTAGGTAGAGGGGGTTGGTCATTTACTGTCACACACGATCGAAGGGGAATGTAGGTAAAGTATAATGTGGGGGATGATAATGAAGAGGGTCTTGAAGACGAAGACAATGTTGAGGATGATCAACATGATTTAGAGAACCATAAAGACCATATCGACGATGACATGATGATCAAAACTGACATCAATAACTATGATGATATGGCCAATACATACAATGTTCAATCTAGATCATATGATAAAAATGATGACCTAGATGAAGAAGATGGCAAAGTCCATTGAAGTGTATGAAGTATTCCTTAATATATAGTATATACTATATATATAATGAGGTATTTTAAGTATTTTTTGTCACTTTCTTAAGAATAATCACATAGTAAGTTTATAGAGTCAATTAAGATATTGCAAGATTTTTATCTATTTATATTAATAAGCCTTTGTTGGTTGAAAAATAGATGTTAGATCTACAAGGAAAAGGTAGTCCACGATGTAGATCATTTCTATGAATTTATTAAAAATTCTCTAGGCATATCTTGAATAATAAACCTTTATCATGAAAAACT
>LPNX010816211.1:105882-121934 GCA_001517045.1 Pseudotsuga menziesii | reverse complement strand
TATATATATATGTTTTGATGGAATCAAATACTTACTTACCGGTATGATCTCTATGCCTTTCTGCAAAAGGCTGTGATCTGAATAAATCCAATTATTAACTCCTTTCTATCCATTTCATGTAGGAGATAAAACATGTGGTTTTTCACATTTCTAGCTATGGTATGGTTATACACAGTCATACGATTCATAGTGATCTCAGTCTGATTACTTTCCCTATGAAGGGTCACATTACAATGTGATATTTTCACCCGCATGTAATCTTTTTATCGAATGTTGTGCTACAACAAGAGGAAAAACATTTCGTAGTAGAAATAGTTCGATCTGCCTCGTTCTTATGCATAGTTATGTTTCCATTTCTTTATAACCACAGGAGAAACACGAACATTGATGAATCTTTTCAAGAGCAGTCTTGAAGAGTAACTTGAAGCCTCAATGAACTATTTTTATATCTTATTCCAGGCCTATGTTTAAGTGAAATATCCATTCTCTTACTCATCATAGCGCTGATTTGCTCATCTAGGTTTTGTAACTTGGATAAAATATATCAAATATATAAATACTTTTGACATTTTCCCATGTTTTGGATTGTTGCAAGGTTAATCTCTCACAGGAATTTGAGAGTGGTGTAATGTTAAGTTAATATTGTCCCATGGCCAGAATTGAGCTTATGGGTCATCATGTTCTGTGGCTTAATTCGCTTACACAGATGAATATATTATAGCTACGCCCTAGTGAGTGGAATTTATGCTGTAATAGCACTTACAGGTGGGATTCCGTGGCTTTACCAACCTTTGATTTATTCAATCATCTTAATATTGGGCCTGTAATGAGAAAATCAAGTTTAAGAAGACATTACCAGCACTTGATGGAGATGGGTAATGAATGATGCCTATTTTTGAATGGTCCCAGCACTGGGATTGCTAAACCTCTACCTAATTATCTGCGATCTCAATCAATTTGATCCCAGTAAAAAAAAAAACAAAAAAAAAACCAGCAATTGTCATGAGAAAGGTTACAGATTTAATTTTGATCAGAACCAGCTAGGTTAAGCTTATCAGGCTTATCATTAGCAAAAAAGGGGCTCTCCCAACATCAACTAGAGTACCTACGTTTATTATGTGGAAAAGAAACTAGTCTAAGATCAAGACGACACATCGTATACTTTTCCATCTCAGTACTGATTAAAATACATGATGGGATATGCATCAATCATGAGTAGATCAGCAATTATGTGCCTGCATGTTATGAAGTCTAGATGTTACCTTCTCATATTCCTCCAATGCCTTGATTAAGGGGTGATAAAATCTGAAAACATTACCTATTATGTGAGTTTATATTTGTACATTGATCTGGTAAGAGTTTTCCCTAGTATTTGTTTATAGAAGTACAGATCCATGATGCCGTAGGAAGTTGTTACCCTTGTCTGCTTAATTTAATTGATCCAAGGAATGTGTTTTGGGTCTGATCTTGGTCTGCATTGTATATGTACTTTGTATTGTGTTTGGATACGATCCAACGTCCGCGTCTTGAATTTAAACCATAGGCTATGTAGGTATGAAATCCGGTTTGGGATTTTAGTTGATACGGGTAATTTTCTATTATAGTTTTTTAGGTCTGTGCAAGTTTGAGATATCATATGCAATAATAATTCATGCCCGTGCCTTGCTAATTACAGTTTTTAAATAGGTGTGTCTATAAGCATTGGTTTCATAGGATTATAGATATCTGTAAAGAGGTGTGATAAACACTTGCCTTTGATTTCTCATAAAGTGTTCAATTTCCTTTAGACCTGGTAACATTTGATTCCCAATTTCTATAATGCATTGTGTTAACATTTTGGATTGGATAAATGAAAAAGGATTCCAGTTGCTTTTCAAAATGATTTTTTTGCAGCAATTATGGGTAATATTGTGTGTTTAATATTATTGATTGGATAATTGAAAAAAAAAAAAAAACCGAGACTGTGTTCACAAACCATGATGCTGCAGATATATAGTTCATATTTTTATACCTACACTTGCATTTCATCCTGTTTTGCACAAATTATTTCTATTGAATGTTTTGCTTTTGTGATGGGTGGCTTCTTGTGACACTAGGAAATCCCAGTGATTGTTTTAGGAATGTGGCAATAGACAGCTTCACAATGGAACCTGTTAAAGACTTTTGTTTGCTTGCTACAATTCTTTAAAATTATGGATTTAGATTTCTTATGAACTTGGGCTACAGTGCAACTGAGGTGAGCAATAAAATTTGTTGTGCTTAATAAATCAATAGAATTCCTTAGTGGTAAGGAGAATGCACTAGCCTAATGAATGAGAAATGAAGTAAGACATGACTTATGCTAAAAAGATTGATGTTCTTTAAATCTATGATAATTGATTATTTTGGGTTATATGCAATATGATAAACTAACACCCATAGAGTGTTTGCAGGTGTGGAAAATTATGGCCATGAGAAAGGCTAAAGCTCCAAGACTATGATGAGTTAAATCTCATGTGTATAAAGTCTTCACCAGAAGAGGGAGTAGTGATGGAGGCAGTGGTTAAAATCTACCTTGTATTCCCGCGGGCCAGCGAGGAACCATTATGCATTCTGGGGACGCCTAGATGTAAGACATGTGGTTAAGACTCATTACGCACACATTAGAGGATTGTCACATGAGTTGGGGGACTCTGTGAAGATAATAACCTCTAGGCACTGTGGAGTTGTGCGAGAACGGAGTGCCTCAGCTTGGTGAAGCACCCTCGAGAGCACAAAAAGGAGATACTGCTAAGAGGGGTACAGGGTATCGTCCTTGTGTTAGATGGCTTGAGTTGGCACTTGGTGTGCTGGGATGAAGGAACATCCACATAAAAGAATAATGACAAGCACCCTGAATAGCACTGAGGAGATACACAAAGGGTTGGTATCGTCCTTGTGTTGGGTGGCTTGAATTGGTACTTGGAGTACTGTTGGCACATGATGTGCTGGGATGGAGGACATCCAAATAAAGGAACAATGCAGAAAAAGGTATGTGGATTGCAGGTAAGCTTGTACCGATGAGGTAATATGTTGATTAATTGACAGATAGAACTGACAGGTAATCTGTTGATTATGTGGATTTCTAGCATTGACATTATTGATATAATGAGCTTTCAATGCTTGTAGTCATGTTTTTATTGATTTATCAATTGCATTATGGAAAATAATTGGGTAATATGGCACCAATGAACACTATAAAAGATTGGAGATTGTTGCAATGAAAAAAAAGAAATCTATGACTTTTGTTTAAATTGTGATTTGGACATGAATTACTGAAAGGATTAAGTTGTAGTTATGATCCTGCAAAAGGCTTGCTAATTTCATTTCACGATGAATTGACTCTTATTTATGAAATTTGGGTAGACCCGATTTTTGCAGGCCCTAAGAACCCACAAGGATCAGAAAAAAAAACAAAACGAAAGAGAGATCTGAGCAAGGCAAGAAGAGATGACTCCAGAGAAAAATAAAAGTTTTTGAAACAAGAAAACACCGAGGACGATTTTCTTTATTTTAGGGGGGAAGGATGTAATATCCCTCCCCTATGCCCTGGAATATTTGTAATTTATTGTATGAGGGTTTCTGGGTGAGGAGCTCAAGTGCCAAGGCCCCACCCGAAGAAAACCTGAAAGTTTATTAACACAAAAATTGACAAACACAGGTACGAAAAAAACTAGGGCTAAGGGATCGGAAAACAAGGGTTTGAAAAAAACACATTATGATACAAATCATACCTTAAGCACAAAGAAAAATTAAAAGGGAAGTATTTAATAAGAAGGGACAAAAGTATTAGAAATGCTCGCCCGATAAGGTCCTTCCAGCTCACCTCTGATCGGAGAAAAACAATCCAAAGAATTAGAGACATATATATGGTTAGGAAAGCATTCATAGTGAACAGAATTTCTTGAACTGTGTAGATATATATGTAAAGAACATATATAGGGGAGCATTATGCATAAGCACATTATATATATATATATATGGGTACTATATATATATATATATATATATATATATATATATAATAACAAAGCATATAATTGGAAGTTCTTATATTAAAAAGGGACATGCACATAACGGTGGGGCGTTATGTATATATAACCACCGTTATGTATATATAAGAGTATTATATTAAATAAGGAAAGTCTTGAATGATACATATAAGTAACTCTTCATACATGAGAGGAGTATTGCGTATACATTATGGGTATATATATATATATATATATATATATTCCCTATTTAATATATCATTTATCAAATTTCCTCTAATTGTGGAGGCACTATGAGAAAAATTCATGATCAAGGACCCGTTACCTAATTGCAGTGATAAATCAAGGAGGCGTTACCAAGCATGGATTATGGAGGGCTTGATTTGCCTCACGCACAACCACCGGCAGCGGAGGGATTAATTCACCCCACTCAAGCCATCAAATGTGGGGATGTTTCCGGATTTCATGACATTGATTTCGGATGCGTTGAGAGTTACCTGATTATTTTAAATGGCTGTGGAAAACTAAGAGGGGGGGGTGTCTACAGTTTCAAAATCCTTTTTGAGAAGGGAGAGAACTCTTTACGTTTGGAGGGGAGGGGTTCTGCGCGTTGAGGAGCATTACCCTCGACCTTTTTTTTTTCTTTTTTTCTTTTTTTTCTGATCTGACTTATGGAGAAACCCTGCGTTTTGCAAGAAGAGGGCCAAAATCTCTGCACTGGCAATCAACATTGATCTGTGAGTGTTATAAACGAAAGATCTCTGTGCTTGATAGCCGGAACAATCCATGCGTTGAAGGAAGGAAAGAAGCCAGTGGCGAATCTTGGAGAAAATAGGAGAACGAGCGTGTCTTTTGATTGTTGTCTACTTTCTTTCTTGATGTGCCTCCCCTTTGGGGTTCCATTATGGTACACATTTTTGCCTTGGGTTTTTCTTTTTTGGGGACTGGTTCGAAGACACCTTAAGCTAGGGTCATAGTTTAAATCGCAAAACTGTTGAGATAGTTCACTGTCACTTAGCATTTGAATAAGACTCTGGTGTTGTATATCAATTTTCCAAACAGTCATGTGAAATATGGGTGGAGCATATTATTTTTTTTCCTTGCGAATAGTTTGGGTCAAGATCTAGAATTGTCTTGTATTCTAGATACCTTTGAAGCACTTGTTATTGGTACACTTCACTAAATGTCTATTACCGATGACTCCTGCTAAGGTGCAGGTTTAAGCCATAGATACAATTTTACTGTGATACTTGATTTTAACACTTGCCAGGTTTTGGGATACATCGGTGTTGATTTATCCTAGGCGGCGGTGCCTTCAAAACGCTTTGTATTTTTATTATATGACCCTATTTATTTTCCAAATCGTTGACCGGGAGTCATTATGCTTTTTGATCCATTTTTTTAATAACTCACCCTGAGCCGTGGGCTTTCCTCGTAAAATGGAGTTAAATCGTTGCTTGGAAACTGGCATATTATGTATAAGTTACAGCATCCAATGTAGATCAAAGAACTGATCCACGTTAGGATTGGTAGTTCTTGTTCTAAACATCCATGATCAAATTTGTGTAGTCTTCATTAGAGTTTCATTGTCCATTCTTTCCTTGAGTTTTTGAGCTGCTGTATATGGCTACCACATGTTCTGATATTGATGTTTTGTGCCATTATTTAGTTTTATATCAGCAAATATAACGTTAAGGAATGATCTCTAGGTTTTAATATTCTAGGCTTCAAAAGGGTTTAGGGTTTTGATAGTCTGAGGGAGAATGTAAAAATGGATTTTAGTAGTGCCAATTTATTTTCCTCTTTATATGTTAGACATGGATTCCTTAGGGGAGATTAATAACCACTGAGAACGGGAACGTAAATAGTATTATATACTGGGCAAACATGCATTCAGATCTAAATAGTAGTGTTTACGGCTGTAACTTTAAATTATGTAGTCATGCGGCTGCTTATTATGCAGAGCGCCTCACCCTTTTTTGTTTGTAGTGGATCAAGGTTAGCTGGAGGAATTATTTTTTCTTCGGGATACAAACCAATTTTTATGCAAATCGTTTTAGTAATCCAACATCACATCTGCGGTCTCTTATTAAATCAATGGTATTTTAACTATAAAATTTAAGGAGGGTCGTAGATCCCAATTATGTGTTAATTTTCTTTACCTGGAAAAACCCCATGAAGTTATGTTAGTAGCTTTGCTTGTCTCAAGATGGCCTCGCGATAACGTGAGTTAGCAAGGTTCGTCTCATTCTCTATGTGAGAGAGATTTTTGTTGAGATGTTGCAGTAATTGGAACTGCAGTTTTGTAACCCTGTTTGAATACTTAAATAAAAATAAAAAATCCAGACGGTTTGGTCTGGACTATCTTTGGTGGACGTAACCCCAAGGTTGGGGTGAAGCACGTGAAATTGGTTGTCTCCTTTGGATTACCATGTTGTGCTGGTTTATTTCTTTTGTTTTACATAATGGTGATATGATTGCAATGTAAATGCTTTAATTGGTGAGAAGATTTCTAAAGAAATTTTTATTTTGCAGACTTCTTAATTGGCTTGTTGCTTTAAGGTATCAGGGGTACTTTACACCCCTTTATTACTAAGCTCCATACTCATAATAATTATCAAAGGGCCTTACAGAATAAGAGTCTTCTCCTGTGTTAGACTATCTATCATCTTTATAAGGATTAAGAAGCCATCTTCCCTAAACAGTTCTTCTTAGATTCAGTTCCTTCATAAGAAGACTCTCGACAACATCCTCACCATGAGAAAAAATGAGAAGGTAATATACCAAAAGCACCTAAGATAATAACATCAAGGACACTCAAATTGTGACATCCCAAATGGACTGAAATTGATTCTTAGAAGGAATACCAAACTGTTTTTCTCTACATCACGAAGACTTAGTTACACCCATTGGATTAAGCTCATTGTTACGTTGTTTGAAAAAAACAAACATCCTTAAGGAATACCAAAAGATAACATGCATATTCTTTATTTTTCCATGTGATAACATGCATATCCTTAAGGAACATTTCATACTACATGCAAGGAATACTAGGAGGTTAATTTGACTGCCTCCAATTGTCACTTACTTTACAACCAAATTATATAGGAGACATACACAAGTACATGTAGATTATGTTCATTTATAATTTCCATGAGTTCATTTCTATTTACCTTGAGTTCTTGTCATTGAAAGATGATTCTACTACTTGTCCTACAAGCACTTCAATAAATATATACAATCACAATTAGGAGATCTTTCTTGATTCATAAGTTATTCAATAGACATAGTTAACATAGGAATGACAGATACAATGCTTTGTTCATGTAATAGTCCTTGGAATGATATCGATCTATATCAACAATTTTAGTTATGCATGAATAAAAACCATATCACCAATTTTATAGCAAGCATTGCTCTCCCATGCACAAGCAATAGGCAAAGGGACAAGAACCCCCAAGGCGGTTGTTAATATACAACCGGGTTAGACAGTTATAGTTTGATGATTAAAATAATATATTGCATAATCAGATGCATATATACTGTATGGTGCCCTACCATACTTTCATCATTCGCATCCTCATTAAGACTCCTTCCCTGCACTTCACAACTTAGCATTAAAATATTCAACTATTCAAAGAGGAAAATATAAACTCATTTTATAAATGCAACTAGCCACTTTAACGACTAACACTAATAACTAGAAATTAAAACTAAATTAAACTTCATTTTCTAAGTTAAAAGACTGGACCGACTGAAAGATCAACTTCGACTTTCCACCCAACCAATTGACTCTATCTGGCGGGCGTTATTCCTCCTAGAGTCACCCCCGAGCTTGGGCGACGAACCCACTAAGGTAAGGAGAAAACATTCCCAAGTGCTTTCAAGAAGTTCCACTGTTCGACCACACCGTTTATGAACACAATGCTAACATGCTACCCAATCAGGTGCCATTACTCAGGTTTGTACATAGTATAGAACTCGCTTATCTCATAGTATTTTTCTATTTCAGAACGGCATCTTAATCATTTCTAGAATATTTTAGTTAACGGATTATCGTTTATAAATACCGTTGTGCAGATGATTTCACAATCAGAGAAAACAAAATAGGAAGTGCAGAGTTATAATATATATATCCAGGTTAGCGTTTTCAATTTCGGCTTACAATAAGCAATGCACAATTCTGGATCTGTTCATTTTGGGATTTAAACGTTCAATTCACTTATAAATGGGCATGTAGGAAGAAGAGATCCTTCGAATGCAGTTAAGGATGGAAACAATTATGAAAAGTGGTGTGGCCACCAACCCATGCTGAAGAGGTATTTAATACTTATATATACCCAACTGAACCCACTCATGATAAATGTGGCTATTTGGAAGCCCTTTAATATCTTTTCATTCAAAATATGAGTTAAAGAAAAATCACACTTTTCCTATCGAAAATGGGTTTTCACACAGCCAAGTGAATTAAATTTACGCTTCTATACAAAACATCAATGTTAGTTAGCGCAGAACTTCATTTGGGAGGCTTCGATAGAGGCTGAAACAACGTGATCTGGCTAAGTGCGCAACCACTCCTACATATTTACATACATCATTGAGAGAGAACAAAGGACCGCCCCTTAAGAATAAGACACCACATTATATTTTTTAATATAAACAGGAAGATTCAAAGAGTATCGATAATATCAATAAACAACACTGAGGGTTTTGCTCTCTCAATAATTTCATCAAACATATAGTGTGCAACCTATGGAGCCTACATCATGTTTTCCATCCATACGAAGGGTTTTGATGTGGATTTTCTGCAAACGAGTACAGGGATCTTTAGCAACCAATTGTAATACAAGGGGCAGCATACAAAGAGATAAACTGCTATGGTATTCATGACCATGTTGGGATTTACCCGATAGAATAGCGATAGCCTACTTGTATCCCATCAAAACAATTTGAAAAATGGCCCATACGAACCGTCTGCTAAAGGGAAATGAAACCGTCAAGGATTTACCCAAACACCGCTGGGGCTATCCCCATGCACCCCATTTTCATTAGTCAAAACTACAACTTGAACCTGAGACTTTGTGATCACCACACTATCTGGAAGTGGGATAAAGTTACATGATATAGCCTAAAATACCACACATACAAGGAAAAATACATCAGAGTTGATGTGAATGACATGATTGAAAACTGTAACATGCACCCCGAAACTCTATAATAAGACAGTGAAGAAATCCATGCAAGAAATGGGATTAATTATAATCCATAGCGAGATAAGCTCTAGCTGGAGGAAGACGGCACAATAAGATGGGCATCCCATTTAAAATATCACATCCAGCCCATTAAGCAATCTACAATTTTTTTTATCTTAGCAAAAGAAAACATACTATGCGAAGACCAGCGTACCAGGATGGTAACATAAGACTGTGATTACATATGTAGCTACCGGAAATGATAAAACATGTTACTGGGATACCAGGATGGGAATTTCCCCAAATATACATTGCCAGCATAATCCCGATGGGCAGAAAAATATTATCCATACAACCACAAGGGAGCAGAATGCATCCAAACAAAAGCATTCAAAGAAAACACTCAACAAGCAATGTGCAGAGTCTTACTGTGTTCTTGGATTTGACTCCTTTCCTTCGCCGGTGGCTCCTTGCAAGTCTCATCAATATCCAAGAGGCTTCCCCCCAACAACTTGCATTTCACCTCCTTAAAAGGTCACAGAGTTCTTAATTTTCTTCTCTCCCCATGCATGTGGGATAAACGATATTGCCTTAAACAATGAATTCATAACTCGGAAACTAACTTTAGTTTTAGTATGTTTTACCTTTCTAATTACTCATCTTAGCTTTCACTTTTAGTATATTTAACCTTTCTAATTATTCATCTTATCTTTTTTCTTTATTTGTACTGCCCTTTCCATTTTACTATATTAACCCTTTTTAAATGTGGAGAGCACTTGGGAAAAGGTCGAACATTCCCATTTATTTTTTTTATAATATAAAGCTCTCATATGAAAACTATGCATTACCACATTATTCACACATTTAAAAATAATGCCAAATAATGTCCCATTTTATCTATACATATAGAATAATATGATGCTCCACAACATATGAAGGGAAAAGATTATGATTTCTAAAGGTTTTTCCTTTAATAATGGTTCTGTATCAATATGCTTTTCTTACAATTGTATCCCATTGTGCTACCTTTTTAGTATATATAAATATATATCTGTTAAAGAGTAATTTTTACCTCATGTTTATGTCCATTTAGGCCGCAAGGTCATATGCTATTGTTGTGTAGTCCTATAGGCGGAGCATCAAGGTTCTGCTCCTGTTGTTTCTTTATGAACCCAAAACATGAGAACGGGTAGTTCCTATGAATCGATTATCCCCAACTAGAAACAATTGTTCTTAGTTAACAACAATGTGTTCATAAAGGTGTTAGCATTTATGCAGTTGTGCCTTACTACTAACATTCATTTGGTGTATTTTCGTATACCTGCATAATCCTAACAATATGCATTTTTAATATCGTCATCCTTTTAGCATCACTTATGTCCTCAGTTAGATTTGTACATAATGAATTTAGCTACACTTGCTAGGATTTTGGGGTAATATATTTACTCCTTTAAATGATTTATTCATCAAAATCCATTAATAGCTTACCTTGTCATCTTACTCCCTTTTTCTAAAATAGTGTAAAGTCAGTTTTTACTTACTTTTCATGACATGATGGGACATCTAAAAAGAGTGGAAACATATCCTTATGAGTCACCTTTTTATTCATTGTTAAATAGAAAACAAAAAGGTACAGAACTTTAAATTCCTATTCACCAATTCCTTACCAATATGTATCAGTTCATTAGTAGCCATTCCAACTATGAATGTAAACCGTAAAGGTTGCTTCTCAAATAAATTTATTTGTTCTTGGGAACATCTATGTAGAATTCCATAACTTTACCAAAACTTTTTGTGCAACTCAAAGGGAGAGGATACACTTGTCTTAATCGTGGATAAAACATCTTAAAAAACAATAAAAAAATATGAACATAGCTATGTACTTACCTCATTGGGCCTCACATTGAAGTGAAGAGGTTATTCCTGCATAACTAGAAGCTCAACCAATACATATAATTACTTGAAGTTGCTGCACTTTATAGTACTAGTGTTTTAGATCAACATGAGTCCATTGATTCTTGTTATCTCAAGCCAACTGGATCGTCAATTTACAAAAACAAAATAGGTAGAATCATTTTTTATCCCAGATAGGCCCGAGTGTTTTGACCTTTGATTTGATACCATATGTAATATCCCTCTTATACCCTGGTGCCAATGTGTGCGAAGAAGGGTAAAGTTTTGTTCTGTTATTACTACTTAGCAGCAACCTTTACAAGAAGATTTCATATTAAGTAAGTCAAAAAGCATTTGCAGTGTAAGACAATCTTTTGAGAACTCTCTTTAATGTAATTCATAGTATCTCATCATCATAATTCCTTGAAAATAGTAGAATAGTAAGATAACCGTAACATTCTTTAATTATCTTTTTACAATATTACCTTCCTGTATCGATCCAGACAGTGGTAAGAGATTTTCCTCACTTAATTATCCATTGAAATAAAATATATCACTACTCTTGGGTACTTGGATAATAAATATTGAGTGCATTGAAACATCAGCCTTTCATTTAAAATCATCCATTCCCCTATATTACTAAGCTCCATACTCATAATAATTATCAAAGTGCCTTACAGAATAAGAGTCAACTCCCGTGTTAGACTATCTATCGTCTTTATAAGGATTAAGAAGCCATCTTCCCTAAACAGTCCTTCTTAGATTAAATTCCTTCATAAGAAGACTCTCGACAACATCCTCACCATGAGAACAAATGAGAAGGTAATATACCAAAAGCATCTAAGATAATAACATCAAGGACACTCAAATTGTGACATCCCAAATGGACTGAAATTGATTCTTAGAAGGAATACGAAACTATTTTTCTCTACATCACGAAGACTTAGTTACACCCATTGGATTAAGCTCATTCTTACGTTGTTTGAAAAGAAAAAAACATCCTTAAGGAATACCAAAAGATAACATGCATATTCTTTATTTTTCCATGTGATCCTCATGTTACTTTTCAAACCTCCTAAACCAACTTAAGTCATAAGGAACATTTCATACTTCACGCAAGGAATACTAGGAGGTTAATTTGACTGCCTCCATTTGTCACTTATTTTACAACCAGATTATATAGGAGACATACACAAGTAAATGTAGATTATGTTCATTTATAATTTCCATGAGTTCATTTCTATTTACCTTGAGTTCTTGTCATTGCAGGATGATTCTACTACTTGTCCTGCAAGCACTTCAATAAATCTATACAATCACAATTAGGAGATCTTTCTTGATTCATAAGTTATTCAATAGACATAGTTAACATAGGCATGCCAGATACAATGCTTTGTTCATGTAATAGTCCTTGGAATGATACGGATCTATATCAACAATTTTAGTTATGCATGAATAAAAACCATATCACCAATCTTATAGCAAGCATTGCTCTTCCATGCACAAGAAACAGGAAAAGGGACAAGAATCCCCAAGGTGGCTGTTAAGATACAACAGGGTTAGAAAGTTATAGTTTGATGATTAAAATAATCTATTGCATAATCGGATGCATATATACTATATGGTGCCCTACCATACTTTCATCATTCGCATCCTCATTACGACTCCTTCCCTGCGCTTCACAACTTAGCATTAAATTATTCAACTATTTAAAGAGGAAAATATAAACTCATTTTATAAATGCAGCTAGCCACTTTAACGACTAACACTAATAAATAAAAATTAAAACTAAATTAAAACTTCATTTTCTAAGTTAAAATATTGGACCGACTGAAAGCTCGACTTTGACTTTCCACCCAACCAACTGACTCTATCTGGCATCCGTTATTCCGCCGAGAGTCACCCCTGAGCTTGGGCGACGAACCCACTAAGGTAAGGAGAAAACATTCCCAAGTGCTTTCAAAAAGTTCCACAGTTTGACCACACCATTTATCAACACAATGCTAACCTGCTACCCAATCAGGTGCCATTACTCAGGTCTATACATAGTATAGAACTCGCTTATCTCACAGTATTTTTCTATTTCAGAACCAAATCTTAATAATTTCCAGAATCTTTTAGTTAACAGATTATCGTTTATAAATACCACTATGCAGATGATTTCACAATCACAGAAAACAAAACAGAAAGTCCAGAGTTATAATATATATATATATATATATCCGGATTAGTGTTTTCAATTTGGGCTTACAATCAGCAATGCACAATTCTAGATCTGTTCATTTTGGCATTTAAAGGTTCAATTGACTTATAAATGGGCATGTAGGAAGAATAGATCCTTTGAATGTAGTTAAGGTAGGAAACAATTCCAAAAAGTGGTGTGGCCACCAACCCATGCCGAAGAGGTATTTAATACTTATATATACCCAACTAAACCCACTAATGATAAATGTGGCTATTTGGAAGCCCTTTAATATCTTTTCATTCAAAATATGAGTTAAAGAAAAATCACACTTTTCCTACCGGAAATGGGTTTTCACACAGCCAAGTGCATTAAATTTATGCTTTTATACAAAACATCAACGTTACTTAGCGCAGAACTTCGATTGGGAGGCTTCGATAGAGGCCAAAACAACATGATCAGGCTAAGTGCGTGACCACTCCTACATATTTACATACATCATCATCGAGAGAACAAAGAACCTCCCCTGAAGAATAAGACACCACATTATATTTTTTGATAGTATCAATAAACAACAGTGAGGGTTTTTATCTCTCAAGAATTTCATCAAACATATAGTGTTCAACCTATGGAGCCTACAGCATGTTTTCCAGCCATACGAAGGGTTGTGATGTGGATTTTCTGCAAATGAGTACAGGGATCTTCAGCAACCAATTGTCATACAAGGGGCAACATACAAAGATATAACCTGCTATGGCATTTGTGACCATGCTGGGATTTACGGATGGCATAGCGATAACCTACTGGTATCACATCAAAACAATTTGAAAAACATCCCATACGAACCATCTGCTAAAGGGAAATGAAACCGTCAAGGATTTACCCAAACACCGCTGGGGCTATCCCCATGCGATCCCATTTTCATTAGTCAAAACTCCAACCTGAACCTGAGACTTTGTGATCACCACACTATCTGGAAGTGAGCTAAAGTTACATGATACAGCCCAAAATACAACACATACAGGGAAAAATACATCAGAGTTGATGTGAATGACATGATTGAAAACTGTAACATGCACCCCGAAACTCTATAATAAGACATTGAAGAAATCCATGCAAGAAATGGGCTTAATTAGAATCCATAGCGAGATAAGCTCTAGCTAGAGGCAGACGACACAATAAGATGGGCATCCCATTTACAATATCACATCCCGTCCATTAAGCAATCTATGATTTTTTTATCTTAGAAAAAGAAAACATCCTATGCAAAGAATAGCATACCACGACGGTAACATAAGACTGCGATTTCATATGTGGCTGCCGGAAATGATAAAACATGTTACTGGCATACCAGGATGGGAATTTCCTTGAATATACATCACCAGCATAATCACGATGGGCATAAAAATATTATCCATACAACCGCAAGGGAGCAGAATGCAGCCAGACAAAAGCATTCACAGAAAACACTCAACAAGCAACGTGCAGAGTCTTACTGTGTTCTTGGATTTGACTCCTCGCCTTCGTCGGTGGCTCCTTGCAAGTCTCGACAATATCCAAGAGGCTTCCCCCCAACAACTTTCATTTCGCCTCCTTAAAAGGTCACAATGTTCTTAATTTTCTTCTCTCCCCATGCATGTGGGATAAACGATATTGCCTTAAACAATGAATTCATAACTCGGCAACTAACTTCACTTTTAGTATGTTTTACCTTTTTAATTATTCATCTTAGCTTTCACTTTCAGTATATTTAACCTTTTTAATTATTCATCTTAGCTTTTTTCTTTATTTGTACTACCCTTTCCATTTAACTATATTAACCCTTTTTAAATGTGGAGAGCACTTGGGAAAAAGTGGAACGTTCCCTTTTTTTTTTATAATATAAAGCTCTCATATGAAAAAGATGCATTACAACATTATTCACACATTTAAAAATATTGCCAAATAATGTCCCATTCTATCTATACATATAGCATAATATGATGCTCCACAACATATGAAGGGAAAAGATTATGATTTCTAAAGGTTTTTCCTGTAATAATGGTTATGTATCAATATGTTTTTCTTACAATTTTATCCCATTGTGCTACCTTTTTAATATATATAAATATATATATGTTAAAGAGTAATTGCCATATGAGCCTTGAATTATTTCAGCATATATAATGTGGTGTAAAAGGGATTTTCAACTATACATAAGGTATTATGTAAATTAATATAAGAGTTAGCTCTCCATACTTCAACCATTGCAAGGTTCTCTTGTTTTAATAATTAAAACATTCTTTTTCTTAATCGACTCCACTTTATATACCAAAGAATGCCATGCTAGTGATTAAACACTACTCCTTATTCTCTTAGTATTTACAAGAACACAGCGATTTATTCATTGAGTTTCTCGGTTCCCCTTTTCCAGAAATCCCTTTCCCCCTAGTGGATTCATCGCCAAATGTCGTTTTAGTCATTCAAAGCTTTCAGTCGTTAACCCTATAAATTATAATCACAACTTGACAGAGTTTTATAGTTGATACTTATAGTGATGTTCACTTACACTGTGATTTCTAGGTCAAGGTGGCGAGGGATGTTACATAATTCAAGATGGAATTCCTTGAATGCCTACAAAATGGTTCTTCATTTAGAGATATGAAGGAAAAATGGCCACACTTTAAAGAAGATTCTCGTAATGTTAGGCTTTCTTTGTGAGTAGATGGTGTCAATCTATATGCACATAAGAGATATATTTATTTGGTGTGGCCTATTTTTGTTATCAAAAATAAA